>PVJX010010985.1:0-55009 GCA_004027295.1 Dolichotis patagonum | reverse complement strand
CCGCAGCACAAGAGGCCCCGCCGTGCTGTCCTCTCCCACCCACCCCCACCCCCACCCCCGCCCGCTGTGGTAACAGTGGCACACATCTGGGCACAGGAAAGGGCTTGGAGCAGGTCAGGCTGGAGTCTCTCAGGGCCCACGCCAGGCCCAGGGTGTTCTCTAGCACGGCAGTCCCTTGCTTGCTCAAGCATGGCAGGGAGATGCGACCGCGGGTTCCTGAGGATCCGGATGGGAAGGACTGAGACCTGGGGCATGGCGCAGACTGGATTCCTGCACCTGTCTCCCACACCCTCCAAGACATGGGCCTGCGTCCTTGGAGTCCTTGATATTTCTGGTGGGGTGTTTGTTTTGTTTTGTTTTGTTTTGTTTTGTTTTGTTTTGTTGAGACAGGGTCTATGTAGTTCAGGCTGGCCTCAAACTCACAGTGATCCTCCTGCGTCAGCCTCAGGAGTTACAGCAGGGGTTAGCAGGGGTTACGGGCGTGAGCCACCACGCCCAGCCTCTTCAACACGATCTGCTAGCCCAGCCTGTCCCTTGACATCTTTGATATCAGGACCCTGGATTCCTGAAGCGGCCCTCCCTGTCTGCCAGCCGGGTCCAGAGCACTCCTGCACTTCTCGGATGGTGGAGAGGAAGGCGCGGGCTGGTGTGAGCATGGTCAGGCGCTGAGCGGGGCGCCCCCTTGCAGCAGCCCCGCAGTGACACCTTTAGTGAGCAGCTCTCTGCTGGGTCACCTTGGGTTTGCCCAACCGGGAAGAAACTCCTCTCAGGCTGTCCTTGCGCTTCCTTCTCGCGCTCTTGGAATCCGCAGGCGTCGTGGCTCTTCCAGCCCCTTCCCTCAGTGTCCCGTGAGTCCCTGGCGCATCGTCAGCCAGCCCACCCCACGCAGCACGAAGCGGGCGTCCGGATGGGGCCTACAGTGCAGCTCAGAACCGCAGGTTCTCACCCCTCACGGGAGGACCCGAGGTCAGAGTGGGCCAGGCGCTGGCGCCGACGCCGAGCCGGCTGCCCGCTGCGGCCCGGGTGGGGTAGAGAGGACCCCAGAGCTTGGAGGCGGCGGGCGTGGCGAGGCGTGTGGCCCGGAGCCCCAGGAGGAGGTGCCTAAGGCAGGGGCCGCGCCTACACGGAAAGGCGAGCGGGCGCCCGCTCCCAGGCGCTTCCAGGTGTCCGCAGTCCCGGTCGGGTCCACGAGCTGCCCGCGCCGTCGGTGTCCCGTGGTGCAGCCCACAATCCCCTCCCCCGTGGCGCCACAGCCTCGAAACTGGGCTTGCGGAGCGGCAATCGCAAAAGCACGGGGTGCCAACGGTGAGCACCGTGGGGCGCCGGGCCACCCCATCTTCCCGCACCCGGCTGAGCTGGTGGGGGCGGAGCTGCGTCGGGGGCGGGGCCTATAGGTGGGCGGGGCCGCGGGACGAGCACCGCTGGTCCCCGGAACCAGGCGCCCACGAGGGCGCGTGGGCCGCGCACCATGGGGAACCGCAGCTCGGCGGCCGGCGGCGGGCTGCTGGCGGGGCGCGCGGCCGGCGCGGGGGCTGCGGGCGCGGGCCTAGGAGGGGCGGGCGCGGCGGCGCTGGCAGGAGGCGCGCTGCTCATCTGCGCGGTGCTGGCGGGGAACTCGCTTGTGTGCCTGAGCGTGGCCTCGGAGCGCGCCCTACAGACGCCCACCAACTACTTCATCCTGAGCCTGGCAGCTGCCGACCTGCTCCTCGCGCTGCTCGTGCTGCCGCTGTTCGTCTATTCGGAGGTGAGCGGGCACCCGTCCTGCTCCTGCGGCCCGTGCCCTCCAGTACTCGCCCAGTGCGTGGCCTCAGGAGCTGGAGCCCGGGCATTTGTAGGCACCTAATCTCCCCGTCCCCCGGGCGTTTGGTTGTCCCTCTGTCACCTCCCCGTCTTGGCGTCTGCTACCCAAAAAGACGCCCCTCTTCCCTGAGCCAGGAACCCCAGAAACAGGCGATTCAGCCCGCCCAGTGCCGCCCCTCATCAGCTAGACCGACGGGCAGACGGAGTTTCGGGCGCACCAACTGCCCCAGGGTGCACACACCACAGACCGCGCCACAGCCATGCACGACCTCTCAGGCAGTCGCCAGCCCTCCCCGCACACGCCACAGCCCCGGCGCGGGGAGCTGCGGGCAGTGCGCGTGCAGGGAGCCAAGCGGGCGGGGTCTGCACTCCGGCGTACCCACCGTGGTGCCCACGCCTCTGAGCAGAGGTTTGGCCAGAGCAAAGCCGCTTAAGTGCTGGGCTGGGACGCAGCGTCCTGCGCCGTGGGGGAGGGGAGGCTGGCTTCTAGGTGGACACCTGAGGCCTGCAGCAAGGGCACGCTTGACCTCGGCTGCTCCCAGGCAGCACACGGACGTCACCGTGACGATTCTTAAGCGCCTAATCGCCCCCATCAGCGGGATTTAGAGGGGCGGCTGGCTGCCTCTTTGCCCTTGGGGGAAGATGATGCATACAAGGTTGTGGACTGGGCGCTGTGCCGATGTCCTCGTCATTTCTACACTTGTTCGTCCTCGGGACAATTGTGAGATGGATATGGCCACCATCCTATCTCCGAGGAGGGGAAAAATGAAGTGATTTGTCCCAAGTTCTGAAACAGGCAGCTTAGCCTGAGAGGCTGACTCGGGGTTTCCTTTCTGCCAGCCAGGGCTGGGGCTGCGCCCTCCGCGATGACGTCAGACCCCCAGTATCTCCCCTAGGCTTCGCGAGCCTAACACAAGGAGACTTGGGCGGGGAAGCCCAGTGGGTGCCCTAGGCACCTCAGACCCCTTCCCTGTGATCCTTAACCCCTGATCCCTTGAACAGTGGAGGATAGGAAGTCGCGGAGGTGGCTGTAGCTGGAAACGTCAGGTCTGATGTCTCCTGCTGCGCCCTCGTGGCCGTCCAGGTCCACGGCGGAGAGTGGCTCCTGAGCCCCCGCCTCTGCGACGCGCTCATGGCCATGGACGTCATGCTCTGTACCGCCTCGATCTTCAACCTGTGCGCCATCAGCGTGGACAGGTGGGCACACCCGCCCGTGCCCCGTGCGCCCTCGGCGCCCCCTGCACCCCGCTGCTCTTCCCTGTCCCCCTGTCCCACGCCCTCACCGCGCTTCCGCCCGCGCCCCGCAGGTTTGTAGCTGTGACCGTGCCACTGAGCTACGGAAGGCAGGGCCGGCGTCAGTTGCTGCTCATCGGCGCCACGTGGCTGCTGTCCGCCGCGGTGGCGGCACCGGTGCTTTTTGGCCTCAACGACGTGCGCGGGCGCGACCCGACCGTGTGCCGCCTGGAGGACCGCGACTACGTGGTCTACTCGTCCGTGTGCTCCTTTTTCCTTCCCTGCCCACTCATGCTGCTGCTCTACTGGGCCACCTTTCGAGGCCTGCGTCGCTGGGGGGCTGCCCGGCGTGCCAAGCTGCATGCACAAGCGCCCCGCCGGCCCAGCGGCCCAGGCTCGTCCCCAGTGACCGCGCTCGCCACGGGCCCCTGCACCCTGGACCATGCGGACTGCATGCCCGGGCTCCCCTGCGTCGTGGACCCTGCAGACCCCTTGCCCGGGCTCCCCTACGCCGTGGACCCCGAGGACCTAGCGCCCGGGCTCCCCTGCGCGCTGGACTGCGCGGACCCTGCGACAGACCACCTCCAGGACCCCTGCGGCAAGGACTGCGTCGCTCCAGGCGCCACTCCGGACGCGGCACTACCGCCGCACGCCCGCAGAAGTCGGCGCGCCAAGATCACCAGCCGCGAGCGCAAGGCCATGAGGGTCTTGCCGGTAGTGGTCGGTGGGTTCCCGAGCGCGGGGAGGGGAGCGGAGGGAGGGACCGAGAAGGGGACCCGGGCCGCGCACCACAGCAACAGCTCACGGCGCCCATCCCCAGGGGCCTTTCTGGTGTGTTGGACGCCTTTCTTCGTGGTGCACATCACGCGCGCGCTGTGTCCTGCCTGCTCCGTGTCCCCGCGCTTGGTCAGCGCTGTTACTTGGCTGGGCTACGTCAACAGCGCTCTCAACCCCGTCATCTACACCGTTTTCAATGCCGAGTTCCGCACTGTCTTCCGCAAGGCGCTGCACTTGGGCCGCTGAGCCAGCGCGCAGGGGACAAGCCCTGTCGGATTAAACGGATTCCTTCCTGGCGGGCGGTGGGCAGTGGGGTAGGGAGGAGGCTCTGAGCCAGCCACCTGATCCCCGATCCCCACGGCCTTGCCCTTCCAGGCGGAAGAGGGGATCTGGAGAGCCTTGGGGTCCATTCCTGCAGGGAGAGGCTGAGCAGGGGAACTCCACTGCCCTGTGCAGCTGTCTTGGCTCCTGCCACGGCACGCAGCCCCCAGCTCAAAGGGGTGCTGGGAGGGACAGCATGCCTAGACCCCCTAGACCACGGTGGCTGAGCAGAAGGCACCAAGTCCCCTGTTGGCTGCTGAGAAATTAGGCGCTTTGAGGTCTGTGATCTGAGGGCACCACCTCCCCTTCACAAGTTCCTTGTGTAGTGGGAGCACCCAGAAAGCCCCCAGCCTCCTCCAGTAACAGCCACTTTTCACACATCAGGGGAAAACTGGATCACAGGTTCACGGGAAAGGGGTGACACTGTGGAGGTTAGGCTCCCTTGAGTTGTTCCCAAGACCCGAGGGCCAAACGTGCTGACCGAGCTGGCCCTGCCCAGCAGCTCTGTAGACAGAAGCAGACACTGGAAGCCACTGCACCCCAGGGCCAATGGCAGGACTCCAGACGATGAACTTCGAGGAGAAACCACCAGAGTAACGCTGCAGGCTTCATTTCAAAGAAAAGGGGATGGGCAAGATGCTCCCCAGACTCAGGAAAGGTCCAGCCACAGGGGGCCAGTGGTGTCTGTCCAGACTATCCTGCATGAGGCCCCGGGCATGTCCCGCAGGCCACCCTCTGCTCAGTGGTGATCCAGGCAGCCTTTGGCCTGCCCAGTGGCTTCCTGCCACCTTTTGCTGCAAACCCCATGACCAGGCCCAGCCCCTGCAGGTGCCAAGCGGCCTCTATGTGAGGACAGAGGGCTGGGGACCAGCCCGCCCAGGCTAGCGACAGGCTAGCACGAGGGACCCAACTTGGCCCACAGGTTGTCTGGGTGTGAAGATGCCAGGCTGGTCCCCAGAGCAGATGCCCCCAACCCAGTGTCTTGGAGGCTCACAGCCTCTGAGGGGATCTTGAACACTGCCCTGTGGTCAGAGGCCCTCAAGGGAACCCTGCAAACAGGGCAGTCCAGTGGTACCAGGAAGGTGCAGCTGAAAAGCTGGGGAAACTTCCAGAACATGGCAGCACTGATGCCAGCACAGGTCACTGATGCCCACACATGCTGGGGGAAGGACCCCCAACTGCAACCAGGCCCAAGGCTCTGCTCCTGACGACAGCACAAAGATGACCAGGGTTCTGTGGCCCTGGGCACAGCTACCAGGTGGGATGTTCAACGTGTGCTGTGCCACCACGGCACCAGGGTCCCCAGGCAGGGTCCCCATGCAGCCAGCTCCTCCCGAGTTTGCCTTCCCAGGTTCCCTCCCTGGAAGGGCTGGGCCTCCTTCTGTAGCAACAGCTGGCCAAGGCTGACATCACTACATCTCCTCAGAGGCCCTGCTCAGCTTCAGCAAGAGAAATGCTGAGGCCCAGCCCTGCCAAAGTGAACAGGGATTCATGCCACCAGTATACCACGAGGACAAACAGGAAGGAGCCCCTCTGGCTGGCTGAGCCTGAATCAGGCACCGGGTGAGGTGGGGACTTTATTTACAACTCTGACAGATGTAACACATGTGCACACGTGTTGCAGCGCAAGGACACCATGGGTGACCACATGCCCATGATCCAGGTGAGAGCACCGTGGGTGGGGACCTGGCCTGTCACCTGCCCCCCAGCCCTTCCAGGTACCCCAGGTGGAGCTCCTGTTCGAGAGCACCACTGGCTTGGAGCTCGCAGGGACCTGTCCACAGCTGCTTCTTGCTCCTGCGCGTCACAGTCCACAGGGCCTCTGGCCTTGTGGGAGGCTGAGAAGTGCTTGGCTCATACGGTGACCTTCTCTATCACACTGTCAGAAACGTGGACCTCGTCGGCCTGGACGGTGACAGCTGCCGACTGGCCGCATACATGCTGGTGGTCCTTCCAGTCCTGAGAGGAGGTAAGGACAACAGCCACATAGCAGGGTGGTGGAGGCAGCAAGACGTGTGAAGGGGCTGGAAGAGGTAGGCCTGGCCTTCGCCCCCAGAACTGCTGGGCCCCGGCAACTTCTCTGCGCCTGTGCTCCCCACCCTTGCTCCAACCCACTTGGGGTCCAGACTTCCCCACACTCCTGAGGTTTCTGTTCAGGATTTTACAACAACCAGGATAGGCTTAAAAACAAGATTCCCAGTCAGCCACAGTGATGTGGGTCTGTAATCCCAGCTACTCAGGAGGTTGAGGCAGGAGGATTACAAGTGTAAAGCCAGCCTGGCAATGTATGGAGACCCTGTCTCAAAAGAAAAAGTAAAAAGGGCTAGGCATGTAGCTTAGTAGGAGACCACCCTTGGGTTGCATCCGCAGCACTGCCAAAAGAAAAATAAAAATGGATCCAAACTGACTTAAGGTGATCTGGGGCTCACAGGTCAAAAACATGCAAGGAGCAGGGAGATGTAGCTCCTCCCCAAGGGAGAGGAGGAGCCAGGAGGGCATGGGGTGGGAGTCCAGGCTTCCTCAGACACTCTTGCTCGCCAGAAGTCCCAGGTCCCCACAGGACATGTGGGAGACCCACAGGTCTGGGGAGCCATGGCCTTGTGGGAGGGGAGAAAGCCCCAGTGACAGACACAGGCAGGAGACGCTGCAGGACGCTCCCCCTGCAGTGGGGCCTGGACCGGTGAGAGAACATCACACGTTTGAGCTCAGCCTGGGCAACTTAGCAGTTTAACAGGACCCTGTCTCAAAACAACACATCCCTAGGTTCAGTCCTCAATCCTGCTAAATAATAAGTAAATAGTAATCTAATAACAGAGGCCCAAAATATAGGAAGCAGAAGCTGACAACGCTGAAGATACAAGGAGGTAACCTGGCAGCTGGGATTCCCTTGCCTTGCTCTGGATCCTGGAGCGAAATCGGCGAGGACAGCCAAGGAGCCCGGGCCAGGCCTAGGTCAGTCAAAGGGACACAGTCCTCCGCTCTGTGTTCTCCAGCCACAGTGCAGGTGGGAATTGGTAACAAACACAGGCTTAGGAACTAACGCACTTCTAATGAAATCACAAAATCAACACTGTATTTTTGCATCACTGGGGGATTGAGCCCAGGCGATAAACATGCTAGAAGTTCTCTACCCCTGAGCTACACCCCAGCTCTCGGAGAAGAAAAAGGAAAATACAACTTACCAAGCTGTGCATGATAGTGCTAGGGCTGTGGTGTCGAGGGAACAAGGTGCCCCTTTAAACGTGTATATTAAAAATAAATAAACGCGTATATTAACGAAGATGATAGACATCAAGTTAGCAACACAACCTTTCACCCCAAGAACTGGGAAAAACAAGCAAATTAAGCACAGCAAGAGGTAGGGAAAGAGCAGAGTGAGGTCAGAGAAGCAGAAAACTGGCATGAGGACAGCGAAGTCCACAGCCTGTCCACTGCCAAGACCTGAGAGTGGGCACCGGCCACAGACAGATCCACAGGGTCTTAACAGAGCACTACAGACAGTGATGTCAGTGAATCCAACAGCCTCGAAGAGATAGACAGGTTCCCAAGAGGCTGTGTGCTGCCAACATCAACTCAAAAAGTAGCAGAACCTAACTTCAGGTAGCAAAAGTTCTCCCTAAGCCGGGCGTGGTGGTGCATGCCTGTAATTTCAGCACTGCAAATTCGAGACAAGCCTGGCCTATAAAATGAGCTCAAGGCCAGCCTGAACTGCATAGCAAGTCGCTCGCGCTCACACACACACACACACACACACACACACACACACACACGAGTTCTTCAAAGCCCCGCCTCGCTGGTTTCGTGAGTGACTTCCAGTGAACCTCTGGCAGGAAACAACAGTGATCACCTGAGTCTTTCAAAAGAGACACACCACTTTCTGATGCACCCATAGGTGGACATCGAGGGGTAGAATGTAGACCCATCTCACATGCATAGACACAGAAAACCCTCAACAGAATGGCAGACAGACTGAGCAGATACAAGTAGGACGGTATCCTGTGACCAAGGGATTTTCCCAGGCAAGCAGGGTTGGCTTAACCCTGGGAGGTCACTGCAGTAGATGCTGATAGGACACATCAGCATTAGTGACAGCAGCTCAACTAGGGATGGAAGGGGAGCCCCGCACCCATTAAGAGACCTACAGGCAGCGTCATAGTTAAGGGTGAAGGACCAACTGTCTGCCCTTAAAATGGAGAACAAGGCGGGGATTTCTGCCCCTAACATATTTCAGCATGGTACCAGATTAGAGGGTGCAGTGGTACAGTGAAAAAAGAAAGGAGAACTCTCTTCATTCAGGGGCCACAAGCTCTCAATGAAACCACATAGTACAAAAAGTGGTTTTCCTCTATCCTTGCAGTAAGCATCTGAAAATAAGACTTAAGAAAATAATTCCAAACAAGCATTCACAAATAAGCCGCTCTAGAACAAAGCCAACAAGAGATGGACTTGTGTATGCCGGACACCACAAAACCCCTGATGTCTTCACTGGTTAGACTCGGTTGTCAGGCTCATTCTTCCCAGTAAGCCCTCTCCACAAACTGACAAGCTGATCTCAAAATGCGTAAAAAACATAATGGATCAAGACAGCCAAAGCAGCTGTGAAAAAGAATAAAGTAAGGGACTTGCTTCCTGACTGCAAAGTATACTCTGCAGCAGTATTCATGGAGGTGACACAGAGTCGGGGCAAGGTCAACTGGAGAAGCAAGCTGCCCTCCCTCCTGCAGGCAGCACCTTGTCACCAGAGCCTCGCAAGGGCGACTTTCCAGCACATGCTGGTGGGATAAGTGGGCATCTCTGTGCAGAAAATGACTTTGAACCCCTCCTCCTACTTCAGTATAAAAAACCTATCGTTACTCTAAACCTGAGAATGAAATTACAAAGGTTTTAGAAGAAAACAGGAAAAAAAAAAAACAACTCCCTAACCCCTCCCTAACAAAACTCTTTAGATCCAACATCACAAGTCCCAGGATAAAATGCCAAAAGCACTGTCCTCATAAAAAGTTTTGATAAACTGGACACCATCAAAATTAAAAACTTTTACCCTGCAAGAAATATATTAAGGAGGGGCTGGGCTGTGTGAGGCCCTGGGTTTAAATCCCTAGCACCAAAAACATAAATGAACAAAGCAGAGACAGGCCATAGATTGAGAGAAAATATTTGAAAAGCATGTATCTGATAAAGGATTTATATCTAAAATATATAGGATTCTAAATTCTGTAAGAAAAAAAATAATCCAACTTTAAAAACAGGCAAAAGGCTAGGCACAGTGGCACACGCCTGTAATCTCAATACTCAGGAGGCTGAGGAAGGAGGATTGTCAGGAGTTAAGGCCAGTGTGGGCTACATAGTGAGTTCAATGTCAGCCTGAACCGCATAGAGACCCTGTCTCACAAAAAAAAAAAAAAAAAAAGTGACTGTTTAGTGAACATACCAAAGCTGCCCAGTCTCACGAGTTGTCAGGCAAATGGGAATTAGAACTCTCCCCAGCATGGATCCTCACTGGCTCTGGAACAACCTAGTCCCATAAGGAGCAGCCTCCGGTGTGAGAGCCTGAGGAGGGAGGCAGACTGCCACGCCCACACAGTCAGCAGTTTACTGGGGACTCACAGAAGTGGGGTCTAGCATCTGGCTGCAGAGCCCCACCTGTGTCTCTAATGGTTTATCTCCTTAGAGTTTGCTGGGAGACTGCAGGAAACCCCAGCTAGGGTCACTCTGGGGTGGTCCCGGTGGCTGCAGTCAGGTCGAGGGGAGACCACATCCTCCACAGAACAGCCATGACCAAAGGAATCACGCTGACGAGGACGAGGAGACAGGGCCCACACAGCGGTGGGAGCAGCATTTTGGAGAGCAGCCTGGAAGTGCCATGACCTCCCAGGCGTCTACCCTGACAAGTGAGGCTGCCTGTTCTTCAACAAAGCCTCTGCCAGCAGCATCCCTGCTGGTGGGGACCCCTGAGGGGTGCACAGGTGGGCTGCACCACTCCAGGGGCACAACGGATGGACAGCCCCAGGGGCATGAAGCCTGGCTCGCACCACAACAGGGATGAGTCCTGGAAACACAGTGAGCAGAAACTGGAGGTGGGGAAGACTCCCAGCGGTCAAACAGAAATGGGTCCCTGAGTGTGCCCGGGGAGGCTGAGGTAAGTGTCAGGGACATGGGGTAGGGTTCTCCTGACACCAGGAGCTGCGGGATGAGCAGACTGTGCACCCCCACCTGTGCAGCTCACAGCGCAGCGCAACCTGCTGGCCTTGGGTGATGCCCTGGTGCCAGTGAAGCCCCAGGGCCCCCCGAGGAGCACGCCACTTGGGGACGTACCTTGCGCTGGCAGAACGTGGAGCAGTAGTTGACCTTGTGGCAGCCGGTGCACTCGCTCAGGGCCTCCCGGCCGCAGTTCACGCATGACTGCTGCAGGGGGAGCAGGGCAGTCAGTGGCTCGGCCTGCGAGGCAGACACGTGAGGACAGATGGCCTGTGACAAGGTCCCCACCCCTGGCGCTGTCGTCCAGACGCCCAGACCCTGCTCCTGCCTTGCTGCATCTGCCCAGAACTCACCGGCAGCAGCATCTACACAGAAAAAGGACCCCGTCAGCCAGGCCACATGGAACACCCAGCTGGGGACCACAGAACCTCAATGCTCAAAGTGCTTCCCGAGCACATCTGATCTACAACCCTGGGGTCACCTGCGACCACAGAGGAGCCCCAAGGTGGGAAGCCACAGCCCAGGCCATGGAAGGTAGCTTTAACACAGAAACTGCCACCATTGGCAGCCTGGTCAGCAGCTCTGTGCACATGGAAACCCCAGCCTTGGCACTCAAAAAGCAGAGTCCAAGCCCTGCCACCCGCCACTGCAAAGGAGCTTCGTTACCCTTGGCACAGTGTGGTCTGAGTGTCAACTCCCAGCACGCAGCACCATGATGCCCCATCAGCCAGGTGAGCTGCACCACCGTCAGCATCACCAGCTGAGAAGGGACACATCCAGAGCCTGCAGCATGGGAACCAAGCCGCTTTTGTTTTACTTGATTTATTTCATTTTTTTGTAGTGTTAGAGATGGAACCTAGCATCTTCTACATCACAGGAAAGCACTCTAACACCAAGCTACATCCAGACCTTGTTTTACTTTGAGATGGGGTCTCACTGAGTTGGCCAGGCTGCCCTAGAATACATGATCCTCCAGCCTCAGGCTCCCAAGTAACTGAATTTACAGGTGTGTGGCACCTCATCTGGCCTAACCACTTTTTTTCAGGAGCAATGGAGGAAAAAAAAATCCAATGGAGAACACACACACACACACACACACACATCACTTTTAAAAGAAATACTGCCCCTCCTGTGAGTCAGCAGGGTCTGGGAGGAGTAGAACAAGAAACCACTCTGCCCTTCCCATAAGCTGCTCAAGCCATATGGGGCCCAGGAAGAGAAGCCAGTTCACTCTTCCCATGAGCCGGGTGCATGGGCTGAGAATCAAGAGCAGCACCCCCAACACCACCAAGCAGCTGGCTGGGTTGGAGGACAGGATGAGTTGATGGCAACTGAGATACAAAGACAACTAAATGTTGGTGTTGTTTGATTGACTTTGCAGTTCTAAGGCCGGGGGTCTGAGCATCTATTGGGAGGACTTCAGTATGCAATACAGCAACTATGGGGGATTTCCTTCTGACTTGTTTTTGAAATCCAATATTGTTCCCACTGTTTTGTTTTCTTCTGATTTATTGTTTTATTTAATGTTCTGTTTGATTAGTTTTATTGTTTCATTTTATTTGACTTTACTACATCTGATGGTATGGACAACTATTGTAAAGATAACAAGATACATTATTAGCCATTGTAGATTTCCTGTTATCCTATTTTGAAGTTCTCTACCACTTCCACTGTTTTGATTGACTTTATTTTGTTTTGTTAGGTTTTATTCTCTTTAAAAATAAAAGAACTACTAGTTCTTTATCAAGGAATACTATGCTCAAGACTGTTTTTATTATTTATTTTAGAAATGACACAAAAGGTTAAACTTGAAAACTTAGGGGCTAGGCATAGAGTGGCTCACACCTGTCTCCATGACAGCTAGTTGAGCCTTCACCCTTGGCTCTTGACCTCTGAACCCAGGTTCTATGACAGCTGAGTGAAGCCCTAGCCAGCTGCCTAGGGCAGGTGGAGCTGTTTGTGCCAATGGGGGGTGGGGGGGAGCTCCTGGGGATGTGAGCTCCGCCCTCAGGACCATGGTGGGGGGAGCCCATGCTTATAGAGATGTATGTCACACCTCGGAGCAGCAGCTGGGGGAACAGGAAACTCCCACACCCAAGTTGGGTCTGGAGGTTGGAGCTCGCAAGCCAATCAAGGGATCAGTCTAATGGCATCTTCTCCAGCTAGCCAGGGCTGTGACACCACCCAGAGAGACACTGGACACGTTTTGTCCTGTACTAGGCCAATCTGCAGGCACTGCAGCCGGCATCTGCCTATGTTCCAGCCCTGTGCCTGTCATTAGCTGTCAGGCCTCCTCATGCCCCTGTGTCCCTGTGGGCTGTCTTCCTGTGGTCCCAGGCCTGGACTGACACTTGCAGTCCCCTCCCTTCTGAGGCTGTGGAAACAGTGTGTCCAGGTGGACCCTGCTGCCCAGACATGTGCTCTGAGGACCCTCCCAGGGACTTAGGGACAAGTGGTGGTATCAGAGCAGTCAGCAGTCAGCTCCCAAGTTCCTGAGATGGACACCAGCAGGGGCCTGGGTGCATTTGGGTCACATGGAGCAGAGGGTTCTCTGCTTGACCCGCAGGGACGTGGCCCTGGGACGCCCCCCTCCCTGCACGTATGCTAAACTACATTTCACTCCTTTTTTTTTTTTTTTTTTTTGGTACCGGGGATTGAACTCATGACCTCACACTTGCCAGGCAGGCGCTTAAGCCACTGAGCTAAATCCCTGGCCCTTACATTTCACTCCTACAGAGAAAGCAGGGAAAGGGACCCGAAAAAGGCCAAGATGGAGCAAGGAGTGGGGGGCATATGCTGCGAGGATGGGGACGGGGACAGGGCCAGTCTGAGCCAGGTCACAGTTGACCCAAGGCCCTGAGGCCACTCAGTGGCAGCTGGTGGACACTGTACCCTTGACAGCAAGGGCATGTGCTCTTCTGCCCTGTTTAGCCACAGCAGAGCTAATTACGCACACACACAAATACAATTTTCCACTAAAACTGCCAAAAACCTCCTTATTAACTTCAACTGGGTTGAATTTATTTCTTTTAAAATTAAATTCCAAATAAAAGGTCCAGGCCGAAGTATGAGGCCCTCCATCCACGAGGTTTCCTAGAGCTCTCGAGGGAGGGCACAACACCTGACTCTGCCCTTTCCATCTCCCTGGCTCAGGTCCTGGGGTCTCCACTCACTCGGCCCCACCTACTTCGTCATCCTCCTGCTCCCTGGTGGGCTCAGGGAATGGAAATGCATTTAACATCGGCTGGTGTTCCCACAGTACTTCATGAAGTCCCTAATAAAACCATCTGGCACTTTTCATGGGGGAGAGCAAAGCCGCCTATGTCGCACTCCCCTGGCCACCTATGTTCCCTCCCCACCATGCACCCCCAATTCCCATGGTGGGCAGCGCTGGGGGACAGACACTTCCAACAGCCCATATCCAATCCTAAGATGCCCATGGAGCTGGCTCCCAAGGGCTCACAGCCTAAGCCCAGAGTCCAGCATTTCCCTAGGGCCCAGGACCTGTACTGTGTCCAGCCGTGTGCCCACCTTGTTGCTGTGGTCTTGGTGAGGGAGGCCCATCATACACAGGGCAGGCCCTTGCCCTTCCTGGGACTCAACCCCGAGGCCAACGTGGGGCCCAGCAGGTTGTTTTTGGTGACATGGGCTTAGTCTCGCACCATGCCCTCGTGGGCATGTTGTCCCTGTCGGAACCAAGAGATCACCTGCCCAGCACAGTGGGACAGCTGTGGTCCCAGCTTCTTGGGAAATGGAGCCAGGGGACACTGCAGTCCTGGAGTTGGGGACCAGCTGAGCAACACAGGAGAACCCAGCTCAAAATGCTTCTGCTGCAGCCTGAAGCACCCTGGACATCCGGGCTCTGCTCAGGCACAGGCTGCCCTGGGCGGCTCTCAAGGTCCAGCACAGCTCAGTAGCTCAGCAAAACAAATACATGAAGAGGCAGAGTGCTTGAAGCCCCTGTGAGGGCCTGGGCTCCAGGCCCAGCGCCCCCTACCCCATTAACTGTAAAAAGAGATCTGGAATATTTTCAACTGTTTAAAAGTTAAACATCTTTCTCAATAATCCAGATCAAAGTACAAAAGTAGCCCTACATCTATACCGGGCTTTTCGGTTAATCCCAAGGCAGCTTGGGCAGAGGGCTTTCTTCTGAGACTACAGGGAATCTAAGGTAAATGAACCTCAAGCCCCTGAAACAGGATGTAAACAAAAGCAGTGAGGCAAAAGGCACAGCCATGTAGTCGACACCAAGCCCCATGGGGCCAGAGCTGCTGCTGATGGCAGAACCAGGCCCAGGTCCAGGTCCAGGTCCAGGTGGGGCAGCAGGACGGGAGCAGGAGCCACCAGGCGGGCATTGCTCTGTGCCCACAGCACATTTCCAAGGCCACTGCCAGGTGCCCAGGCCCAGGCACTCTGACAGACCGAAATTTACATTGAGCTTTACCCAGTCCCAAAAGACACAGGAAACCTTATCTGTCATCTTTTGGCACAGGAATGACTGGTTTTGTTTTCCTTACACTTTTCTGTTTTCCTGATTACAGCATGGAGTAGGTCTTAGTTTAGAACTGTACTTTTTAAAGCTTTCACTATCTCTAAGAGTGGAAATGTTTTCTTTTTTGAAAACAAATTCACCCCCACGTTAAGGTATTGTCAGACCCTCTGCTTGGTGGAAGGTGACATTCACCAGAACTGGAAAATCCGTTGCTGCACTTTCTTGCAGCCTACAGTCTGCCACCAGTTCCTACTCTACATGTCCTGTGATGCCAGGCAGAGTGGCCCATGTGGGATGATGCTATAACCTCTCCACAAGCCACCAGCTGGCCCCATCCCCAGTCCCCACAGCACCTGGGAGGTTTTAACCGTAAGCCACCTGAGACCTTGGACAAAAAGAAGCCAGAGGGCTACGGGTATAGCTCAGTGGCACAGCACCTGCCTGGCAAGCGCAAGGTCCTGAGTTCAATTTCCAGTTCCAAACAGACAAACCAAAAAGAAGCCCAAGAGGCACATGCTGTAGTCACAGTCAGGCACCTGCCCCGGGCTCACTCCCCAGTATGGGGTCAACAGCAGGCATCTCTCTCGCAGGGACATGCCCACCTTACCTCTTTCCGCTCTGCGTCAGCCTGCATCCTGGCCTGCGTCGCAGCAGCCTCACGGCAGGTGCTGGCCTGCTTGGCCTGTTCAAACAGTGTCTTCAGCTGCTGTGCCGTGTTCAACAAATTGTTGACCATCTCTTCCAAATAGAGCCAGCTCCGTGGCTCTGTCATCTCCAGCCCACTGAGAGACGCCGGGGAGACAGGCTTGGTGGGGGTGGAAGGTGGGACGGCCAGGGCAGGCAGGGACGTGAGCACTAGGGAGGGACACTGGAGGTCAGGGCACCTTCTCTACACAGGCTCCTGAGCCCCACATACCAGGACACAGCATGGTGCCCACCTGACCGGCCTGAGACCAAGGACACCTCCCTCCCCTGTACCCACACCTCTTTACCACATTGCATTCCTAATGCTGCTAAAGCAATGCTGGAAAAGTGGGGCACACACACACAAGAGGGCATGCAAGCAACAGGGGGGTCAGACCAGGGCAGAGGCGAGCACGTGTGCGCCTGAGTGTAGGGTACACATGTGTTCCACCTTGTGGAGGCAGGCACAGCCCTGTACCCAGAATGCACTGTGATGGTGACCTGCAGCCTTTAGGAGAAAAAGCCCCCGAAGGTCATTCTCTGGCACCCACTGTGGGCAGAAGACAGGGCCCAGAGGAGATACGAGGCATCATGAGGGCTGGAACCCAGGGCCAGAAGCATTGGTTGCTGCCAAAAGGCCAGGCTCCTGGAGGAACAAGAGACCCATCATGATTGGGCCACAGAGCAAGAATGTGTGTCCACGAGGGGAGGCAGAGGCCAGCCAGGTGAACTCCACTGGCCAAGTCTGGGGCAGCTGCAGAGTGACGACAATGGTCAGCACCCATTGAAGTCTTGTACAATGAGGGGGCAGCTCCGTGGTCTTGGGACCCAATGACTACTTCCTGCCATAGTGGGAGACAGGGACTCAAGTCCTCAGCCAGAGCCCATGTCACCTTCCACAGCCACAGGACAAGCACTGAGGTACCCAAAGCTCTCACTAACTCCTTCCCCAAGTAGACTTGTGCATCAATGTGCAGCCTTGGGAGGGGCCAACCTGCAGGACAGCTCTCTAGGACAAGGGGTGGGGCAGGAAGAACATGCAGATAGAGGACCGAGTTTAGGACTAAGCACCTACTCCCCTGGCACTGGAAACCCTAGCCCCATAGAGCCTTGGGGGCAAATGGGTTAGACACTTCCAGTTCAGGAAGCAACCAAAATACCCTGGGTGTCACAGTGATCTTGGTGGCCCAGGGGAATGAGCAGAGCCTAGAGTAGGACACTGCCCAACCGAGCGGGGCCAACAGTGGTCTAAAGAAAGCAGGATCTGAGTTGAGCCTGAGGATGGAAGAATCTGGGCTGTGAAAGGGAGGGGACTTGTTTTTCAAACTCAGAAAAGTGCCTCCCTCACTGCCAGCCACACGGCACACGGTGCAGTGTACACTAGCCTAGTTAGCAGCTCGGTGACTGCGCACACCTTTGAGGTGCGGGCTCAGAAGTGGGTCCAAAATATACTGCTAAGTGTGCATAATAGAAAAGCGCAGGTGGGCTGGGGATTTAGCTCAGCGGCATAAGTGCCTGCTTTGTAAGCGCGCAGTCATGAGTTCAATCCCCGGTACCAAAAAAAAAAAAAAAAAAAAAGCGCAGCGCAGGTGTAAACTGGGTCTCACTGCCCTCAGCAGCACTGCCTCTCTGAGATGCGGTGTGGTAGGCTGTGCCCTCGTGCACAGCCAGACTGCAAACACCCTCCTCCCAGGCCTGGTGGCTGCACTGCGCTGGGAACTTCCAGCTGTGTGGCACTCAGCCTCTGTGCATGAAGTAGTGCACACATGGGGACAGGGATGGGTGGAGAGGCTGAGTCCAGGGACCCTGCCGTCCCCACCGCCTGTGTGAGCCCACTGCTGGGAAATCTCCTGAGAAGCCCCTCTGGGCCAGGTGTGGCTCAGTGGCAGAGTCGGTGCTAGTAACCCAGAGCCACTGTGCTTCCATCTACAGCACAGAAGAAACCAAACCACTCTGAGAACCAGGACCTGTGCCAGACTCACCTAGCTTGGGGTGTGACGTCGGCAGTGCGGCCTCGGGGAAGGGTGCGATCTGGCAGCTGTCCTGGTAGCCGGGGTAGTGGGGCTCAGGGTGGCCGACCCGGCAGGGAGGCTGCACACTGGCCTCCTGCACTGTGGGCGAGAGACAGGACAGCTGGCGGGGGCACAGTGCGCTCAGGCTCCAGTCAGGCTCTGCTAGCTTCGGGACATGCTCAAGGGGACAGAGTGCGTGACACAAGTCCCCTTGCCCCCGCCCTTGCCCTCCTACTGCAGATCCAGAGCACTTACCACCACACATGCCATTACACCCACATGGGAGCCACCTGCACCCCCAAGTCCTATGCCACCTACCTGCTGTGCTTTCCTCAAACAGACGAGACATTGGGCCACACAGACACCTGGTGGGCACAGGCACTGTCCCTGGAGGGGCTCACCTGTGGCTCCCGTGAAGACATCGCCCTGGGCCGGGCTCTCCGAGATGACGGCTGTGGCCTCCACAGTGGATGTGCGGTCAAAGGTTAGTGCCCCTGAAGTGGTGATCTGCCCCGAGGGTGTCACAGTGACTGCAAAGGCAGAGCACGACTCTCACGCAAGCCAGGCAGACACAGGTATCAGGCAGACCCAGGGCCTGGGCGAAGCAGGGAACATGTGGGGATACAGCAAGGCCTGGGCCTTCGGGCTGTAGGGACACAGCCATGCCGTGGAGTTGGGCTGGGGACCAAGCACATGTGCTGTCCAGCCCGAAGCGTAGAAGAATCTGGAAAGGCTTTGGGCCTTTCTTCAACACTGCAGATAAAAGCAACCCACATCTGACTCCTGATCTAGTCATACACTCAGTGCAATACGGGCAGCAGCTCAGGTAGACAGCAGAAGGAGCCAGCTGGAGGGAGACTGAGTCATGGATGAGACCCCCGGCACATGCCCACCTCCCAAGGGAGACTGGTCACAGCGCACATGGCAGGACAGTACGGCAAAAGCCACTGGAGCCATAGGACATGGTGAGTGGCACCTGTAATCCCAGCCACTCAAGAGGCTAAGGCAGGAAGATGGAAAATTCAGGCCCAGCCTGGGAAACCCAGGAAGAGGCTCTCTCAAAATGAACTATAAAGGGCTGGATCCCCAGTTCCAGGGGAAAAAACAACTAAAACTAAAGCCTTTGTTTGGAAGGTGTCCAGGCCAGTAGCTGCCTGACAGTTGAGCCTCTCACAGCCTCACTGGACATGCACTGGGGGCCCAGGAAACCACCAGGGAGGGCACCCCTCTCCTGGGACCATGCTCAACCCTGGGAAAAAGACACTGAGGGGCCAGAAAGTGCCCAGCACAGAAGCAGCAGCCAGAAGGACGGCTGATGGCGCACCTGCATCAGTGCAAAACAAAGCCAGATCCCCTCAACTCACAGGTGGTGGCAGCAGTGGCCGGGAGCAGCGTGATGTTCTTGGGCGAGTCCTTCTTCAGCGGCGTTGTGGGTAGCTCATTCTCCTTCTTTCGCCTCTTGTAGGGCACAAAGAGCCGGACTGGGCCACTCTGCAGGAGGAAGGCAGAGCTGAGGTGCACAGAGCTCACAGGCGGAAGGGGCCAGCACCGAAGCTGGGCCGTGAGTCTGCAGACAGATGGAGAGCCGGGAGTGGGCGCTTGGCATGACTGGGAGGAAGCCAGCTCTGCACTCTCCATAGGCACAGACAAGCACAGACCACCAGTGCCACAGCAAATGACACTGCTGGGGGCTGGCGTGGCAGGGGTTCCTAGAAGAAAGTAAGCCAGACCAAGTAGAGGAAGACGAGAAAATCCACAGCTGAGAAGGAGCCAACCCACACCGCCCAGTAAGCCCTGAGCTCAGGAAGAAGGACTCAGGACCCGGATATAAAGGAAAGAGCCCACGCAGGCCAGCAACAGCAAAAGGAAACGGTTGGAGTCATGAGGATCTCCCCACATCAACCAGGCCCCCAAGGACTGGCCCTTCCCAGAGCTAGAAAGACTAAGACTCCCCCCAGACCAGCAGTGTGTAGGGGAGACACAGATCAGTGTTTAAGACAGTCTGCAGGTAGCCCATGCTGGCCTCAAACTTGGGATCTTCCTGCCTCAGCTTTCTGAGCAGTTGGAATTCCACGTGCGAGCCATCACACCTGGCTCCTTTCCTTCTCCTAACTTCTCTGTCAATACTTTCCCTTCAGACACACCATTACCACGCCAGCCTCTTTTCCCAGTGGCTCCTCCGTTTCTCCCTAGGGTGCTATCCTGCTTGTCCCATCCTGGCCAGGTCACATCTGCCCACATCTGCCTGCTCTCTGCCTAAATGATATCTCTGCTTGGGCACACATGGTGGCAGCTACAGGCTGGTTCCAGTGTGTCCTCTGGCATTGGGCCCTACTGACTTCTTGCTTAAATCTCATGCCCTGCAGGGTCCTGACTGGGCTCCGTGGTCACCTGACACTTGGGACTGGCTTGGCCTCTGTCCCAGGCCCCTCTGTGAAGCCGGGCTCCACCACTTTCAAGCAGCTCTGGGGCACAGAGGCCCACAGACCCTGTCCACTGCGCTTGGCCCTTGCTGCGGCCAGGTTAAGGGCACCTGAGCCAGAGCTGGTCCTTGCCTGTGACCATCCACTGGCCCTAGCACGGGACCCTGCAAGTCTGTGGTGACCCTGCTGACTGCTGTGACCACAGGAGGTCTTAACGCCACAAGAGGGTTCTGCCGAGTGTAGATCATTGTATTCCCTTTGCCTTTCCACATAAATTGCAGGACCAGCTTGTCACCATCTACAAGAGTCCTGGTGGGTTTCCTTTAACCTGCTAGGATTCTGAGTGTAATTTGTTAAGGCTTCGATGCGCCTGGGAAGATGAACTACAGCCCACAGGACTCCAGGCTGTGGACTTAAGTCTCCTCCGCAGCCAGGTCTTCCTCAGCTGCTTTCACCTGTGCTGTCTGCTCCTTTTCTCAGGTTCACAGCTGAGGGTTTCCACTGCTCAGAGAAACTGCAGATGATTCTGCCACATGTTCTCAACTTCCTTCTCACCCCTCACTGCTCCTCCACTCAAGACCCCTGGTTCCATCTGGTTGGTTGTTGGGGTTTTTTTTTGGGGGGAGGAGTACTGGGGATCGAACTCATGACTTTGTGCTTGCAAGGCAGGCACTTATGCTGCTGAACTAAATCCTCAGCCCCTGTTGTTTGGTTTTTTGAGACAGGGTCTCACTATGTAATTCAGGCTGGCCTCAAAGTTACAGAGATCCTCCTGCCTCAGTTTCCTAAGTATTGAGGTTACAGGTATGCACTACCACACTGGCTCTTGTATTAGTTTTTCCAAATAAACTCTAAAATCATTTTATTTTCACGAGGTTAACTTCCCCAGCACATGCACATTAAATTTATACATGAACTAGACAACTTAAAATATTTGGTGTTTTGCCACAAGAAAATAGTATATACTCCAATATAAAAACCAACAAAGAAGATCTTACTCTTTTCTGATGCCGATAGGTGTGTAAGGCAAGGAAATGTTGTAAGAACATTAACAGCAATTGTGGCCTTGCTCTTTTTGTGAATTCACATTGGTATGACACAGTGTTAGGGTTTATAACCAGACATCCCCTGAAACCTTACATTCGCATAGGTAGGACTTTTGGGAGGTGGATCAGTCCACTGATGAGTGCGCAGCTAAATGTGACATTGTGAGGTGAAGCCTGGTCGGAGGAGGTGAATCACTGGGGGCATGGCCAGAAGGGCTACCTCTCTCCTCTTCCCTAGATCACCCTCTGGCTCCTGCCTGCCATGCCAGGAGCTGTCTTCCTCTGCCATGCCCCTCTGCCATGCCACCCTGCCTTTCAGCCAGCTAGGGACTGAAACCACTACCAACTGAGAATGATTTTTCCTCCTTACAGTTGTGGGTGTTAGGTATTGTGTCTCAGCAAGGAGAAGGTAACTAAGACTCATGCTAAAAGTGCAGGCTGTGAAATAGCACACGTATTTATGACCATTTAAAGGGAATGAGTCTGGTTCCTGGGCTGGCAAAGCACCCTCTCTGTGGTAGGCTTGCTGTGATCTTCCTGGACCTGGATCACCTTGCAACTTGCCCTGCTTAGAAGTGGAAGCAGGACGGCACAGAAGGAAGCACCCGATGTCCACCCAGGCCAAAGGCTCGTGAGAGGAAGGTAGGAGGAGCTCAGTCAGGCCACATGTGCCGGGGACTCACCAGGGTCATATCATCACAGCAGGCTGCGCAGGTACAAGAGGCTGCATGAGGGTTCAAGATCCCATCCTGCAAGGCAGAAAGTGCTACGGAGTCACAGCCAGCTAAGCAGATGCCACCCAACCCGAAACGGCTAAGGCCTGGTATCTCCCCACCACTCCTGAAGGATGAGTCGCTTCCAGAAACTCTGGCTGCGCAGCACCATCCCTGGTGGCAGCAGGAAAGGGCCCTAGGACACTGTTCCCCAGCCAGGTTTGACTCACTCAGTCCCCTTCCCTCTGCAGAAGCAGCAGATGCCACAGTCGCAGGCCACCAATAGGAGGCAGTGCTCTGACTTCCTCTTAAATTCTTTTTATCTTTTTGGTGCCACTGAAGATTAAACTTAGGGTCTCCACACTGACCTACATCCCCAGACCCCTTCACTTTTTATTTTGGGACCAGGTCTCACTAGGTTGTTAAATTGTCCAGATTGGGTTTGAATTTTCCATTCTCCTGCCTCAGCCTCCCAGAGGGCAGGAGTTATAATGTGTACCATTGTGCCTGGCTTCAACTTGCTTTCTTCCTATGTCTGAAGTTCCCTATGCTCACCACCTCTGGCATGCCCTGTAACCCTGTAGGCAACACCAGTGTTGTTTCACGGAAAGCCGAGGGGGCAGGCACCACGGCCACAGTAATGCAGTGAGCATGGCCAGGACCCAGAGGCCCAGGCTCAAGCTCCTCCCACCGCTGGCCCCAACCCCAGCCTCCAGTCCCTGAGACAGGGCCCCTTGCTGTGCAGCCCAGCATGCAGCATACCTGAATGAGGCACTGCAGTGGCCGGCCAGCATATCGGATGCTTCTCTTCCAGTCCTTGCTACTGGCTCTTCCAGCCATGGCTTCAAATTCTGTAGGGCTGTACCAGTTCTCCCCCTGCTTAATGCAGCGCCCCCGGCCCCCTGGGGTGAAGGTGTCCATCACCAGGCCGCCCATGTCCCTTGCGGGCCTCTCTTTCACTCTTCCTCTACCTCCCGCTGGCTCTGTGACCACACGGTCACTCTGAAGGCTTCCCAGGGCAAATCCCCACCCGAATTTCCTTTCTGACAGTGCCCTGATCACCCATCTGACCCCTTGACCCCTCCACTCCAGCCAGTGATCTCTGCAAGCTCCACCACATCCCTGAGCATCTTCTCCAAGTCGCAAGCTGACTAGTCTACATGGGCAGTGGGCTCAGCCCTGTCCTCTTCCAAACCCAACCTGTGTGGGTTACTGGGCCCCAGTGATAAAGGCCTGACCCACCTTGTGCCTGCTGTGGCCTGGCCCTGGCTTCCTGACAGAGTCACCCAAGACAGGCAGCGCGGCCTCACCTGAGCCCAGCCTGCTTTTATAAAGCGTGCCGCTGATGTTCCGGCAGCGCACGGGCAGCTCGCTGTCATACACCGACGGGTCCCAGTTGTACTTGGTGGCTCCTTTTTCCTGGCCAGGAGCCAGTGGGGTTGGAGGGGACTGAGGGCCTGGGACAAAGAGGGGCTGTAAGGACCAGGACCAGCAAGGCCAGTGCTTCACTTCTGGACAGCACTCTTCTCTAGTTGGATAACTCTGTCTTTTCCACTCAGGTCCACTATCTGGTATTCCAAATTTACAGAGAAATGAACTCCAGAGGGGCTGTGCAATGGGGTACACATACCTGGGGTGAGAGGAGCCGCTGGACCCTTCAGGCCAGTGGTCTCCACGATGCTCCCATCTGTGTGGACGACAATCAGCGTGGCCTTCTCAGTGTTCAGGCTGTCCCCAATCTGCAGTGCAGTCCTGCCAGACTAGGAGAGAGGATGCATCCATGGGGTTGCATGGGGGGTTATGAGGACAGCCATAGGTGCATCACTACCTCAGCAGGACATGGTCCTACAAAGGCTCTTACCACCGTTACCAACTAGGGGACCTGACATGGTCATTCCACATCCACCGCAAAGATGTCCCTGAGAGGCTTAAAGACAGAGCCAAGAAGGAGGCAGCCAAGCCCAGGTCTGAGCCCAGCTGTTAGTGGCTCACCAGGACGTGTCCTGAGATAGACGCAGCATTTGCCACCGACGTCGTGAAGACATTGTCCGCAGAGGCCCCCATGTTGGCTACCGTCACGGTGGTCACTTCTGCAATGGAAGGAACTTGACTGTATGAGCAGTGAATGCCAGAGCACAAAAGTTGACCGCTTCACAGCAGAGCCTGCCAGAGGCTGCACATGAACCACGACAAGACCCTTGCCCTTTGCTTCCAGGGCAGTGCTCAATCACCCAAACCAACCCACCTCAATCACCCAGTTCCCCAGGAACAGAGTGTTCCTCCTCCCCAATAAAGCCTCTGATTGAGATCCTGACTTTTTTTGGCGGGGGGGGGGGGTACCCGGAATTGAACTCACGACTATGCGCTTGAAAGGCAGGTGCTTATGCTGCTGAGCTATCCTCACCCCCCATCTCCTGACCTTCATTCCCGAGTCCACATCTGCAGTGTGTAACGTGCAGGTTGCCCCTCATGAAATGTCAGTGCCTCTACACAACACATCCCAATAGTTTTCATGCACCCCCAGCTCTTGATCCTCTTCCTTTTTGAGAAAGATCTCCCTACTTCCTATTATCTATCCTTCATCCTGTTTCTTATTTATACTTTAAGTTTCTCACGTAAGAGAAACCATGTGATGTTTAAGTTTGTACATCCAATTATTTGACCTAACACTACAGTCTCGAGATGCATCCATTTTCCTACACACAGCTCAAGCGTGTAATTTTTATGACAGAGTAGTGCTCTGTTCAGAAAGTGCTTGCCTACACTTGCATCTTCACAAGTTTTAACTATCTTCCCTTTCAGCAGATTCTTTCAACGATCACTCAACAAAGAAGTGTGTCCCACCTGCATGCCCCAACCTGACTACATGGACTGTGGCCCTTGGTGTGGACAAGTGTTCCCCAGAGTGCATACAGTGGCTCCCTAACAGCATGCTAAACCTTGCCGCACTGTCAGCCAGGTGGGCTGGGGGCTACCTTCTCCTTCCCCTGCCACCACTGCCCTCTTCACCTCTGCAAAAGCAAAAGGTCATCTCTCTCACCCAGCACTCTAGAATGTTCACGATGGCACAGTCTGGAACTGGCAGGTGCTCAGATGCTGGCTGGAGACCCCACACTGACCAGCTTGCACCAACTGTATGCAGCTGCCTCAACCTCGACATCAAGCCAGCACTGAGCCTACAGCTCCACCCCAGAGCCCAGGTCTATACACAGGTCTAAAGACAACTCAAGCAATCACATGCCAAAGGCAGCCTCAGAGGGTGACCTGACCTCAGTAATTCGTAGTAAAAAATTTGAAAGCACAACTATAAAATTTTACAGAGCCAGGCATGATGGTGTACACCTATAATTTCAGCACTTGGGGAGGTTTAGGTTAAGGCAAGAGGATCACTGTGAGTTAGAGGCCAGCCTGGGCTACATTGTGAGTTCAAGGCCAGTCTAAACTACATGGCAAGACCATGTCTCAAAAAACCAAGAAATAGGGGCTAGGGATTTAGCTCAGCGGCATAAGTGCCTGCCTTGCAAGTGTGTGGTCATGAGTTTAATGCCCTACACCAATTTAAAAAAAAACCAATAAATAAAATCTGCAGAGACTGGAAAGTAGCCAAGTGGCAACATGCTTGCCAGTATGAGGAAGGCCCTGAGTTCTAGTCCTAGCACTTGAAAGAAAAAAAAAAAGAATCTGTAGAAAAAAACACACAACATAAATTTCTCTAATGTCATGATGGGCAGCATACTATTTCTTTTCTGCATCCAGAAAAATAAGCACAAAAAAGGACAAAAATCCCATGGTTCAAAATCCCAACATCATGCCAGAGTCCATGCATGAAAGCAGCACTAAGGGTGCTGTGATGCTTCCCTGTCTTCGGTGAGCAGTGCAACAGACCACATGAGGACCAGCAGTACCAGGCCAGGTACAACAGGCCACCATGAAGACCCACTGGGGCCCTGACAGCTCCCCACACTGCTGGACAGCACCCCAGTCAAAGCATGCCAGGAGCCTACAGGAAAAGCTTGGTATACCAGACTGCAAAACACCATTCCTCCTCGAGTGTTTGCACACAGGGGAGCCCCGGCTGGGAAGGGACTTGAGCACTTAAGAAGGGACATGGGGACCTAGTTCCCAGTGCCAGGAAAGCTGAGTAAAGTGCTGTGCTGAGAAATTAGGAGTGACAGAGGAAGGGAAGGAAGAGCCCAAAGGGGCAAGTAATCATGGAGCAGCCAGCCTGATGGGATACCCTGCTTCCAGCGTTAGCACTCAGGTTGTTTAGGCACCCCCTCCCCGTGTCTGAGCTCCTCCAGGACAGGGTCCACCTCTGACTCTCCCAATCCATCAGCTCTTAGAATGAATGACAAGACAGAGAAAGTTCAAGGTGAGAGGGGTTCGAAAGGAGTCCAGAAAGAAAAGCAGTAGAGAGCAGCACCCGCGTGAAGGAGCAAGTACGCATGCACAGCAGAGCGAGGCACTTGGTGGGGCAGGTATAAGGCAGGGTGCAGGGCAGGGGCAAGTGCACAGGGCAGGTGGGAGCCAGCTGGTCGATTGGGCAGGTGTGTGGGACAAGTATATGGTGCAGGTGAACGAATGATTATACAAGACAGATGGAAAGCAAGTGTACAGAACAATTCTGGGGCAAATGTGGGACAGCTGGGATGCAGACACAGGCCAGTGTGGGTCAGATGTGTGGGGCAGGTGGGTAGTGCAGGGCAAGTATGCAATGCAGGACATTTGTGGGGCAGAGATGCAGGACAGGTACGAGGTTGGCACGTGGAGTAGGTTTGGGGCAGGTGTGTGGGACAGGTGTGGGCCTGGCACGGTGCAGGTATGGGGCAAATGTGTAGTGGCTAGTGCAAGGCAGGTATGAGGGGCAGGTGTGCGGAGCAGGTATACAGGGCAGGTATAACAGGCGTAGGGCAGGTGTGACAGACAGGTGCACGAGGCAGGTGCATGTACATCAGGTGCATGCTACTGTGCATGCAGGGCAGATGCATGCAGGGCAGGTGCAGTACACGCAGAAAAGGAATGTGATGCATGTGGGGAAGGTGTGCGGTGCATGCAGGACAGGTGTGAGGGGCACGCAGGTGTGCACGACAGGTGGCCAGGGAAGGTGCTTGATGAAGTGCATGTGGGACAGGTATGTAGCAGGTGCACACAGGGCAGGTGCGCGATGCACGCGGGCAGCTGTGCGGTGACCCACTTGCCTGCGAAGGCGGCGGCGGCGGCGGCAGCCTCGTCGGGCCCAGGTAGGGCCTCAGCACCCATGTCCATGTGTGCAGGCTCCGTCGCCATCACCGCCACGGTCGTGACCCGACGCGCCTCGCGCTCTGCCTCTGAGTCTGCGTCTTCCTCTGAGTCTTCGTCCCTGCTTAGCACCGGTTCCTCTGCCTCGCTTCCTGCCGCGGCCGCGGCCGCCGCCGCTACAGCGGCCGCGGCCGCCACCGCCGCTGCCTCGGCTAGGCCCAGTTGCTTTGCTGCGGAGTCCGAGTCCTCCATCCGGACTCCACCGAGCCCGCCCGAAGGCGCGTCCGGGGCCGCCCGAAGTGGGGCCCGAAGAGGCTGCCCGAGCCGGGCCGAGGCCACCCGAAGCCGCCGCCCGATCAAGGACCGAAGCAGTGCCCTGTTTCCCACCGAGCTGAACCGAGGCCGCCTCCCGAGCCGAGCCGAGCCGAGCCGAGCCGAGCCGAGCCGAGCCGAGCCGAGCCGAGCCCACGAGTCGGGAATCCAGGGAGAACGAAGCTTCCCGAAGTGCTGACCGAGTCCTTCCGAATGGTTCCGAGCGTTTCCTTCACACTCCCCAGGGGGCTAGGTTGGGTGTCTTTGCCTGCAGATGCAGCGGGCCAGCTCTGGGCCGAGTCTCGAGGGCCTCTGACACAGCTTGGCCTCTCAGGGAAACTCCTTCGCCACCAGCTTCTCCCGCCCCCGCCGCCGACGGAAGCCGAGGTAGTCCGAGGCGGAGTCGAGCTCCACCGAACGTCCCCGAGCCCGAACCCGAACCCTCCCGAGCATCAGCTCCCGCCTCCTCCTGTACGAAAGTACCCGAGCGCTGCCGGACGGCAAGTCGGCTCGGCCGCGGTCGGACACTGCTCCCGGGCGCGGAGAGAGGAGCGAAAATGGCGGTGGGGCGCGGCCGAGAGGCTGCTGGGATCGCGGCGGACCCGGCGGCAAGATGGCGGCTGCGCAGCCAGGTGAGCGGGCGGAGCTGTGCTGTCCCCATGTAGCTGTGATCTCAGCTCAGAGCATAGAACTGGCGCTTCCGATGGCCGCCGCTCAGCCTTACTGGCCCTGACGGCCATGGCCGTCTTCATTCAGACATTGGCGGCGCATGCCCTGGAGCCGCGCCAGGGCCTGGGAGGGAGGGGCGTGACCCTGTCCTCTTGGCAGCGGATCTTTCCCGGCGCACCTACCGGGGCACACCACGAGCAACCTGGCCGGATGCACGCAGGCACCCCCCGGCCTCGCCCTGCGTCCATCTGCAGCGCACACCTGGGGCGCTCTGCACAGCTGTGGCTCAGCCCAGGCGCGCGCACTGCTGGGAGCCACCCCGGCCTTGGTGGAGTCTGCGGCCCGACCCCTTGCAAAGCTGGCCGCCAGCGGGGTCCCTGGATGAGCAGCTGGGCTGGGCAGGGCCAGGGGCTGACAGCCTAAGTGGGAAGCCAGGCGCAGCCACTGCAGGCTTGTGCGCGTCCATTCCTCTGAACTCCAAAATGTTCCTTGGCGGAACACATTTGGAGCTACCCAAGAGGCTCCTGCCACAGTACTGCAGGCTGTGACAAGTGCTCACTGCTCCGTTTGGGACTAACCTTGATTCCTAGGTACTCTGAGTAACATTTGTGATTAAAAAGACAACCGTTGTGTGGGATGGGGGCCCTAGAGTTACTGTCATAGCGCTAGTTACCGGCCCACTTTCTTCTGTTCTTTGCCCAGGGGCTGCACTAAGCAGTGCAGGCCACCCCACAAAGAACCACCCGAGTGGGCTGGGGATTTAGTTCAGTGGCTTAAGCGCCTGCCTGGCAAGCGTGAAGTTGTGCGTTCGATCCCCGGTACCAAAAAAAAAAAAAAAAAAAAAGAACCACCCGTGTGTCAGCTTACACAGGGCTTCCAACTTGGCAGTCCTTTTCTGGAAGCCCTCTGCCAATTAGATTTATTTCTGTAATTTCATTTGCCAAAAAAAAGTTTGAGTTGGGGCTCTAGCTCTGTGGTGGAGCACTTTCCTGCCATACATAAGGCCTTGGGTCATTCCATGGTACTGCAAATATTAAAAATAAGCATTTATATCAGATGGTGTCTCTCCTCAGCCTTGCCCATCACACCAGGGAAGACGTGTTCTCCTTTCCTTGCACACTGTTGGTAGTCACACTGTGATTCCAGTAAATCATTGGCAGCAAGGGTTCAGTCAAAATGAGCTCCATTTAAAAAAAAAAAAAAATGAGCTCCATTAGGACTGGAATTGTTAGGACTACAGATACAAGTGTACCTGCCCTTCACGTTAGTTATTTACATGGTATGTCATGTGAGGTTTTCACACATACTTGTTCCCTAAGCCCCACAATTTTGATCTGTAACAGTGTGCAACTAGCTGGCATGGTACTGCATGCCTGTAATCCCAGTACATGGGAGGCCGAGGCAGGAGAATCTATGCAAGTTGGAGGCCAACATGAGCTACAAAGTGAGTTCAACACCAGCCTGAACTGCATAGTGAGACCCTGCTCCAAAACAAAACAAAACAAAACAAAACAAAACAAAACACCAAACCAATGGGCAACTAGTAGATGCATTTGCAATGATTCTATTGCTAGCTTATTATTTTATTTTTCCCATTTTGGGGGTTGAAACCCAGCCTCCCTCATGCTAGGCATGTGCTGTATCCCTGACCCACACTCTTGGCTCTGACCCCAACCTTTTAAGAGAAGAATCAGAATTGAGGAAAACCCCACTTAATGTGAAACCCCCAATTAAAGTGAAACTGACCCAAATAATGGCAGGTATTTAGGTAACCTAGTTCAACTGGGGCTGGAAAAGAGCAGATCAGGTTTAGAGAGCACCTGCCGTAAGGTGATGCTGCGCCTTCACCCTCGGCTTCCTGCTTCTACACATGTGCCCACTGGGAACCCTGGCAGGGTCTGTTACAGTGTTTACTCATCTGTGACTCCTGCCCACACTAGAGGCCACAGTTTTGCCCCAGGGGCCCCTAAATGTGCCGGAGAAGTTGGATCAACCCCCAAAACCCACCAAGACAGGACTTTTTTTCCTTCCTTCCTCTGGAGTCTGGGTCCAGATGGTGCCCTCCCTACTCCCCAGAAATACAGCCTTTTTTTTTCAGCACTGGGGACAAACCTATAGACTCACACACACTAGACAAAAGCCGTACCACTGAGCTACACCCCAGCCCCTGAAATGCAACCAGTTACAGGTTGGAGCCCAATTCCGAGTTGGTTAGGGTTAGGGTTAGTTGGTGTGGGTGCACACATACATACACCTCATGTGCTTCTCCAGTGTGCGGCTGGTGTGAGCCTCTGAGACAGGCTGTCTGGTCTGGTCACATCCCTTTTCAGGGCCAGCCAAAGGGGACCTCAGGACAGGCACTTTGCCTCCAGTGGGATGGGAAAGATGCCTGTGGCAGGGCGGGTGGAACTTTAGGACAGGTTCTCTCCACAGGGATATTCCGGGGAAATGAATAAAACTCTAGGGCAGAACAAACGTCTGTGACCAATTCAGAAAAAGGACACATGGGAAAGCACATGGCTGCAGCTGCGTACCGCGTCGTGAAGTCACATGCTGAGCAGCGCCTTGGTTGGACGTAGCTCCAGGCAGCTCTCTGAAGTGCAAGTCTTGCTTTTCCTGTCCAGTGTGGCTATGGGCAGGTGGGAGGTTCCACCTCTGCCCCCATGCTACACTCCAGGGTACAAGCTGTCCCCAGGCTGTGTGCAGAGGCATAGTCCTCCTCGAAGGGACAGATGCCGAGGTGACAGCAGGCTTAGCTTCAGGCCCTATAATATTCACTTTCTCCTGTGACTGGGAACTCAGCGGAGTGAGACATCACTTTGCTGCATCCCATAGGACTGAGCGTCACTGACTGCCCTTTCTCTTACAGGGAGAGGCTCCTCCTCGGTGGTATCCTGCATCAACTGCATCCTGCACCCTCTGGCAGGCCCTGGCTCTCAGGCAGCCAGCTGTCTGCCTTTCCTTTTGTGCCCACCCAGCCTTTCCTTATGATGAGAGGGGGAAGTGTTATGACAGATTAGGAGAGCTGGTGAAACCTCTGACTGGGTACCTGGGCTCCAGCACCCACCCTGCCCCCTGCTTTGTTCCCCTTGCCCGGTCTGTGCTCCAAGGAGGTTGTATTCCCTGCCAAAGGCCACCAGGCAGGAAGACGAAAACTCCTTACTTGGGATGAGCACAGACTCGTAGCATGAAAGCAGAAAAAGTATACAAAGTTAGGAAACAGGGCCAGGGATATGGCTCAGTGGCACAGTGCCTGCCTGGCGAGTGTGAGGTCCTAAGTTCAATTCCTGGTATCTCTCACACGCATGCAAAGTTAGGAAACTGCTGGAGGACACTTTACTGTCCCCAAGCTGAGAGATCTGTCTCCCTGAAGAACGCCACGATGCTACTCCTTTTCTGATTGAGGTTCCCAGAGCACCAGTTGGAGCTCCCACCAGTCTCCTCAGGGCTCTGTGCTCTAACCTTTGCTCTGCTGGAGTGGGAAGGATCCCGCCTTGCCCTTGTGCCCATCAGGAACTGGCATGGCCATGGAAGCCTCAGATTGGAAGCTGGTACCAGGCCTCCACGGCCACCTGCAGGTGCCCATCTTTCAGAGCCTAAACCAGACTTGCTCATTCGTGGCCACAGGACAGGTGGCAGAACCAGCCTCTCTGGCTTAACTGCCTGGGCAGGTGTGCCCCAAAGCAAAGTGCTGAGTGTGTGGATCCTTGACCACCTACCAGCTCTCCTCAGTTCCTCTTCAAATGCTGTTTCGTCTCAGTGGGCTGTATAACACTCTATATTTTCTGGCCATGCTTCTCATGATCATATATAAAAGTAAGTCAGTGGGCAGGAGTGGTGGCAGATCCCTATAATCCCAGCACTCAAGAGGTTGAGGCAGGAGGATCGCCAAATTCCAGACCAGCCTGGGCTACATAGTGAGTTCAAGGCCAGTCTGGACGACATAGAGAGATCCTGACTCTAAAGAAAAACAAGTCATGGGGAGGCTGCGGCAAGAGGATCCTAAGTTCGGGCCATGTCTGCATAACTTAGTGAAACTGTTTCAAGAATTTTTAGAAAGGGTTGGGGATTTAGCTCTGTGCAAAAGCTCTGAGTTTCATCCCCAGTGGGGTTGGGGGTTGGGCCACCAACAACACAACGGGGAACCAGCCACTGCCCCTATGAAGACCACCAAATGCTCTACCCCTAGGTCAGGTTTTCAGCTATCCTCACGATCGCCTGGGCCTCGACCTGATGCTGCTGTCCCTGATGGGGGTTCTGGAGGCAGTGAGGCTATACCTGGGTGAGTCAGCAGTGAAATGTGCTGGGCCACCACCAGCCTTGGCATCCTAGAGTGTAAGCACTTCATCTTCGACTCTCAGAGACACCCCAGACAGTGCGCTGGGTGGGTTGCTGCTTCCCTTTACAGCATCATTAACTATTAACCATTTCTTAGAGCAGTGACAGGTGACATGGCCACCCACCGAATATGCTCACGTCTGGGAGCATATTCTATGACAGCACTGAGATCAGAAGCCAGCTCCAGGGCACCCCTACCCCACCTCCCCTTGGCCCATTGGGATAATTTGGGGTCCTTGGTCAAGGTCCGGTCCAGCTTAGGTCCCAAGTCCACTGCCACCTTGAGGCTCAATCCCTCTCCTATAGCTGCACAAGGACACCTCCTATAGGACTGAAGGCTGCCAGCAGGCACGCATGGAAACCCACCTCCTCCCCAGGATGAGCACTGCCCCAGCCTCCACCTGCCCTTTGCACTGTGCCCAGTGGTATGAGGGCAGTGACCCTGCTGTGGGGAGAGGAGTGAAAAGTGAAATACATGCTACTGCCAACCTCTGCTCCCAGCCTCTCCCCACTTGCTGTAACCACACTGGGACCCCATGCACCTTGGCTGGGGCTCTTGCCGCCCCTGCTGTGCTGAATCTTACAGTCTCAGGTACGTGGGCTCCACAAACTCCCAACACTCCAGGCAGCTCGAATCATCTTTTGGCAGCTTCGAATTGGCATTTTCCATGATTGACCCACTTGTTTGTGAAATGTGCAGTTTTGGTTTTTATGAGCATTTGTCAAATTTTCCAGGTCTGCCTGAGCTCAGTAAAATATTTTTGGAAGTTTTAAACAGAATTCTTTGGGGCCTTTGTGGAGTTAGGAAAGGTGGCAGATATCCATGGTTTTAAAAACCAGCTGGCCAGATGCCGGCTCCTGGGGGGCTGGCCATAGTGCTGGGCGTCCTGTAGTCCCGGTCTCACTTTCCCTCTGTTTCTGCTCCCCAGGCACGAAGGGCAACTTGATGGAGGCTGAGGTGCCATTGGCTGCTAGCCTGGCTCTCACAGCGGGCAGCGGGCTGCTTTCTGTCCACTTCCTGCTCTGGCAGACCCTGGTGCTGTGGGCAGACTGGGTCCTCAGCGCCACACATCTGGTGCTGCACAGCCTGGAAGCCGTTCTGCAGGTGGTGGCAATTGCAGCCCTCATCAGATAGACCCAGCCTGCAGGGACCCTCACAGCCCCCCCCCCCCGCCATCCCTCCGATGTGCCATGCATGGGTGCTTTATCTCTGTGGGTGGAAGGAACTAGGACAGAGCACAGCTTGGGGGGGCCCCCTTCAGACCCTGTAATGGCCCACTGACCACCAGGACTCTGCAGGCTGCTGTGTGTTGGCAGCTGTGTGACCCTCTCCTTCGCTGGGGGTCTGGGGTCCAGGGTGGGTGGGAAATGGTTTTTGTGTGAGGTCTCTGAGCCATGCTGCTCTAAGGGAGCTGTGCTTGCCACTGAGGAAACTATCTCACATGTGCCCTGTGTCTGTCCTCACACTCCATGTAAGTGCTGCACAGGTGTGGTGGTGCATGCCTGTGAGCCCAGCTACCTACAAGGCTGAGGCAGGAAGATCGCAAATTCCATCCAAGCCTAGACAATTTAGCCACCTAATAAGACGTCTCAAAATTTAAAAAGGGGGCATAGCTCATTGCTCCTTGGGCTCAATCTCCTGTATTAGGGGGAAAAAAAAGATACTTTTTAGTAGGTTTCCTTAATTTGTTGTGTATTTTCTGTGATTGGAATAACATTGTGTTTAAACCTCTACTTTTCACCATATTTTTCAATAAATGTTTATATCTCCATGAACCCCTCTTAATTATGGCCACCCACTTCCTCCATGGTCTGGTACAGAAGATGCAGTCCTCTTGCTGCCTCACATCTTCCCTGCCTGTCCTGGGACACCCCCCACCCCTGCTATGATGAAAGCCAGGACTGAGACCCACTTTCCACTCCCTGGTCTACACGGAGCTCCACACAGTATGGAAAGCTCTGGCATTTGTGGGGCCACTTCCCAATTGGGCACCTACTGTCTATGTGTGCACCCTGGGCATGCACTGGCCAAGAACCCTGTTGCTCATTACCACATGAGGCCTCAAACCCTGACCCCTACTTTCCCTGGCCCCACAAAGGCACCAGCCCCATTCCCCAGGACCCCACAGCACCAGTACAGGTATCCTTGTGATTTGCAACCGTCTTGGAGTAGGGGCTCCACCTAGCTGTTCCTAAGACTGCCTGTGCCCAGCTCTGCCCAGGCAGGGTGAGGGCAGTGAGTGACCCCTGGTGCTGGGCCAAGGTAGGGTCACTCATGGAGCAGGTTCTGTGAGATCAGCCACCAGGGCTGTGACCCAGGAAGCCAGCTGGCTGGGGCAGGTTTGATGCCTGGAGGACAAAGGCCACTTCCTGCCATCTCATCAAGTGCACCCCTGCACCAGGTGCAGGCTGGAAAGGTCACCCAGGAAGTTCTGTGTGCCCAGGGCAGAGCCAGCACCTGCCCTCCTGACAGCACCCATCTCCTCTCACAGCAGACACCTTGCCTAGGCTCTGTCTGGTGATCATCTCAGCACAGCCTGGCCAGAGCTGCCCTCCCTCCCGCCACAACCTTTCCTGGGTCCAGGTGCCTCAGGCTGGCCTTGTTCTGAAGGAGCAGGGAGGATGGAGCCAGAAACAGAGCAGCAAGGCATACAGAGATCCCCAACAGACACCCCGGGGTGGAGTGGGGGCAGAGGGTCTTGCGAGATCCCAGAATGTGCAGGCAGGACCCCATCCCACCAGCCGGGTTGACTCAGGGCTGCATGGTTCCAGCCCGTCCTACTCCGGACGGATATCCCGACCCAAGAGACGCCTCCGGGCCACCTGAGGCCGAGCTCACTGGCAGGGTCACGCTCTCACGCCCCAGGACAGGACCCCCGCGGGCGGAGTCCAGAGCCGTGCCCGCTAGCCCGGCTGTTGTGGCAAGGGCCGGGCGGGGCGGGGCGGGGCGGAGGGGGAAGGGGCGGGGCGTCCGGCTCCCCGCCCCCGCTGGCGCGCGGGCCGGTGACTCGGTAACCTGTCGCTCAGGTTCCTCGTCCGCGCCCTCCCCGCCTGGCCCGCCCGGCTGCCAGGTCCTGCCCGAAAGAGCGTGGAGAGCCAGCGAGCGCGGCGGCCCGGCGCGCACAGACGGGCGGACGGACGCGCCGTCCGAGACGGCGAAGCAGGTGAGAGCCTGTTTCCCCGGCGCGGGGATGCGGAGCTCTGGGCGCGGGCTCAGCGGAGATGGGGTTAGAGGGGCTGGGGGCGGCGCAGGAGGGGGTCGTTGGAGCGGCGCCGGCCGCAGCCACCCTGGCCCTGCGCCCCACGACCGTCGCGATGGCCCGGCCTGCCCATAGGTCCCGGGCGGGGCTGTGTGCTGCGATATTTTTAAGCGGTGGCGGATGAGTCACCTGCCCCCATCGCGGTCCCCTCCCGGCCCTGAGGACCATGGGCACCCCGCATGCCGTGGAAAGGGGCCTCTCCCCTCTTGCGGGCCCTGGGCCTCCTCTAGGGCCTGGCCTGGGGTCGGCCGGGAGACCTTCCCCAGCGTCCAGCCCAGCAGGTAATCTGGGGCAGGGAAACGCCAGTCGGGTCAGGCTCCAGGTCAGAGTTGGGGTGTGGAGTTTCAAGGGAGGGGAACCCAGAGTATGGTTGAAGGAGCCCTGCTAGGCCTCTCTAAGAGAGTGAGTTGGCCAGGGCCTAAGGGTGTCCAACCTGTGGCCATCCGGGTTCCTGGTCCCTGGGCCAGGCTGGCTGCTGGCTTGCATGCAACAACCCCAGTGGCAGGAGAGGAGTATCCCTGACCCTAACTAATCCTGTCCCCTAACCCAAGGTACGGCCCTGGTTCGCCATGCTGGGAGGCTGAGTCCTCTGGGGCCCACTGTGCCCTGCCCTGGCCCTCTGCAGCCTCACTCCAAGCTGGGCTACTCCTGGACCAGCTAGTTCCAGGTTCTTGGACCCGTGCTCCCACCTAGCCCTATTCTTGGTACTCTCTGCCGGCCTCTGACTTCCTAAGTGCACTCACCACACTTCCTGGGTTCATCCCTCCCTGTTCTCCTCCCTCTTGCCTGTAGGGTGTTTCCAGACCATAGTTTCCAGGCAGGGTTGCAGCCAGGGACCCAGGGACTCCCCCATTCCAGAACCCCACCTGGCTCCCACAAGGGCAGCCAGGAGCCCCAGTGACTAAGCCAACCCCACCCCAAGGTCACTCAGTGTATAGCCTGGAATTTGAACTTGGAGCCAGTTCCTCCTTCCTTGCTGCCCTGCTGGAGCCTCTTCCCCCTCCACTGCCCAACACCCGGGCACCCAGCAAGCTGGACCCTCCCTTCAGACACTGGACTTTTGGTGCAGTAAAACCAAAGTGCAGCCTTGGCCCCAGAGTCTTGGGGCCAGGGCTGGGGAACCCCTCTCCACTCCATTGGCTCACAAGGCTAAATCCCTGGGGTACGGCCCTCCCTCCCCTCCCTTTGCCCAGGCACAAGGTCCCTGCCTAGATGTCCCTCAGAGGGCTGCGTGTCCCAGCCTGTGCACGCTGTGCCTGGAGGCCCGGGTCAGCTGGAGTTTGTTTTGCCCAGGTGTGTGTACCTGGCTCCACGTGCCAAGTCTTTGGTCTAGCCTGTCAGGAATCCCATTAAGCAAACACTCAGACTCACCCACTGAGCTCACGAGCATTCCAGACATTCTCCACGCATGAGTGGAGGACTCTGGCCAGGGCCCCTCTGGCAAGCCAGGGCCCTTGTGGTTTGTGGAAGGTGTGCACCTCAGCCGCACCAGGGCAGTAGCCAAAGTCGGTGGACCCCACACCTCCTAGAAGCACCCCCTAACCTGGTCAGACCAGAAAGTCCTGGGTACTCCAGCCTGCCCCTCCACACCAGCACTCTGCATGCCCAAATGCTGAAGCAGAAGGGATAGCCTCAAGGGTGACAACAAGTGTGGACCCTGTGGACAGCTATGAAGAGCCCTGAAAGGACACAGGGCAAGGACACAGGGCAGCTCAATATTAGAAGTCCCCAGAGGGCACAGACCCACACAATGTCAGGCTAACCTAGGCTACCAGCTCTGCTCACACCCCGGGGAAGGCCCCAGGGTACAGCCCAGATCACAAACCTACTCATTTAGCCAGGTGTGGCAGTACAGGTTTGTAATCCCAGCGTTCAGGAGGCAGAGGCAGGAGGATCACTGAGAATTTCAAGGCTAGCCTGAACAACACAGGCAGACCCTGTCTCAAAAGAGAGAGGGGGAAAGAGAAAGAGAGAGAGAGAGAGAGAGAGAGAGAGAGAGAAAGAGAAACCTCATTTTCATAGCTAGGCCTCAGTTTCCCCAAAATGCAGCTGGCAAGAGGTCAGGGCTGGAAATTTGGCCCAGGAGAGTGGTTATCCTGGGTTTGCCCTGGGGAGGTACCAGCCACCCCTATGAATCTCAACCCCACACCCTCCTTGTCTGTCCTTGACCTCCTCACCATCCCCCCACCCTGCACACCCTAGACCAGCTTCTGAGAACCCAGGACCCCAAGATGCCCTGCTGCGTGGTCCAGAGGGAGCCAGGGGCAGCCTGTGGCCAGGGGCTGCAGGTCCACAGGAGCATGCAGGGTCTTGATAGAGCCTGGATGTGGGGACAGCAGCTGGGATTCCTTCTGCACTTTGCATACCCCCACAACTTGGGGTTCTCCTATCCTCCTCCCCTGCTGGTTCCCATCCACCTCAAGGCTCCCCAGACCCCTACCCAGAGCCTCCCAGGAGGCCTAAAGTCTGGAGCAAGGTGGGGCTTGTGGCCACCAGCTAGGGCCAGGAGGAGGGTTGCAGCCAGGTCCACTACCTCTTGTCTTCTCAGGTGTGGGCCAGACACTGGGCCCAACGGGGGCCCCACTGAGTTTTGCCCTCTCTGACCAGCACCAAGGACACCATGAGTCAGCCGGGACCCATGAGCTGCTGCCCAGGTTCCACCAAGTAAGCCCCCACACCCGGGTGCCAGGGAGGGAGGAGTGTTGGCACTGCCCTCACCTGCCGCTTCCCACAGCGGCAGCCTGGGCCGGTCTGATGGTGTAGCCAGGATGAGCGCCAAGGACCTGTTTGGTGAGTGAGGTTTAAGGATGGCCTGGGTGGGGGGGGCAGCCGGGGGCTGTGCCTGGACCCTGACCCAGTCAAGCCCCGGCTTGGTCAGCCCCAGGACTTTGAGGAACCCTTTAGACCTAAGCCAGTGGGGGCTTCTGAGGTGCATCCCCCAAAGCCACGGCCACTGAGCGCCCCTCCCCCCGGGCGTAAGGGGAGAGGCCTTTACGAATAATTCAGGGAGCATCAGTATTGATTCCGCTGCTGAGCTCCTCTGCAACACGATAGATCTATCGAGGGGGTTCAGGCAGACCCAGTTGCCAGGTGTCCACTCCAAGAAGGCTGCTACCCCCGGCCACGCCCCCCGCGACACCACACCCCCTTAGCTGTGTACAGGCTACCTCCCAAGATGGCCCCCAGCCCAACCACCCCACCCTTAGGCCTTACCTCTAGCTCTGGCCCACCACCCCTCCCCACCCCCGTTTGTGCCCCTCGGTAGAGAAGGGGCAGAGTTTGGCTCTCAGTGGAGTCCTGGCTGGGCTCCCCCCACCCCAGGAAGGTGGGGTGTCCTCTGTGGAGCACGGATGAGCCTCCTGTTTCTCCAGCACACATTCTAGTCACTGCCGCCCTTCATTGCTCTGAGTAGCCTGGGGCTCTCCACCACCCTGCCCTGGGGCCCCTCTGGTACTGCGCACCTGGGGTTCCCGCACCTGGGGTTCCCGTCTTTCTTCCTGCTGACCAGCAGGGACCCTCACCCCACCCACCTCGCCCTCCTGCAGCCCCTGTACCAGGGGCTTCAAACTGCTGTGGGGTGAGAGATGCCTTCTCCCGTCCAGAGCAGAGGAAGAAGTACTCCAACTCCAACGTCATCATGCATGAGATCTCCCAGTACCACGTCCAGGTGAGGCCCCAGCCCGGGGAACAGCGTCACAGCTGGAGGACATCCTCACGGTCCTGGGCTCAGCACAAAGGGGAGACAACCCCTCTAGCCCCACAGAGTTCGTGGTGGGGTCACGAGAGCCCACCCTGGGGTGTTGGTGCCCAGCACCACCCAGTGTGTGCTGAACAGACACCCTAGGGACTGGACAGGAAAAGTGGGTGGAAAGGAAGCTGTCATTGGCCCCTGAACAGGGACTTGTGTTAGGAGGAGACGCTGGAACAAAGGGGCCCTTTATTGAGAGCTCCCTGGCTTAGTCCAGACTGGTAACCCGCACCCTGTGGACCAGCTGCCAGCTCGGGAGGCCTCCGGCTGGGCCCCTTGTAACTCAGAACTCAGGAGATCTGCTCTTCTGTAGCTTTCGGGCACCCGGAAGTAGCACTGGCCAGGCCTGTGGAATGGCAGGGTGAGGCTCCGCTGCTCTGCCTGCCCTACCTGCAGGTCACCCTGTGCCTGGCTGGGCTGTGCACCCCAAGGCACTCTCTGGCCTCACAACCCTGTCTGGATTGAGGGTCCACAGAGCCCTCAGGAATCCACAAGCATCTCTGGAGGCCAGGATGTCGGGGTGACCAAGGCCCCTGCAGGCACAGTGCCCTGGACAGAACAGAGGTATGGACAGGGTAGCTTTGACTCTTCCTTCCTGGCAGCTCTGCCCCATTCTCAGGAATGGGACTTTGCCCTCCTTGTTGAGTGGCTACCGGGACCTTCCTGCCTGGCTCCTGGACTCTGGTCCAAGTTGGCCCAGCTTAGCTCAGCTGTTCCAGGTGCCTTTCACACTTATCCAGGGGCCAGCAAGGGTGAGGGAATAGGTGGGGTTTCCCTGAGGGTGAAGGACCTATTCTGACAATGGGGGTGGGTGCCAGGAAACTGCTGTTTATTTCTCTTTATTTTCTTCTAACTTTTTATACAAACCAGGTATGGTGGCACACATGTGTAATTCCAGCACTCAGGAGGCTGAGGCAGGAGGACTGCCTCGAGTTAGAGGCCAGCCTGTACTGCACAGTGAGTTCAAGGCCAGCCTGGCCTACAAAGCGAGACCCTGTCTCAAAACAAAACAAAACAAAACAAAACAAAACAAAACAAAACAACTTTTCATACAGCAAACTGATGGGGGGGGTGTGATTCTGTTACCATGGTAACCAGGGAATAGAGCAGTTTGATCACCCCAGGCTTCTTCAAAACCTCTGTGTGATCGCAGCCACCCCCACCCCAATCCCTGGCAGCTGTGGTCTTTTGTCACTGTAGTTTTGTCTGTAAATGAGATCCTGCAGATCACAGCCACCCTGCTCCCTGCTTTGTGAATTATTTTTGTAAAAACTACAGAGGACAAGTCTGCAGCAGCACTGGGCTCCATGGGGTCTTGGTCATGGTGTATGGAGTCACTCCTGGGTCCTGGGAGTTCTCCGCCTGCAGTCAGGAGGTGGACTGGAAACTCCTCAACTGGCCACAGCTTGTCTCCTGTGTGGCTGTGCCTTTAGCAGGTCTGGTGACAGCTGGTCGAGTTCGCCTCTTCACTTGTAGGGTTGCCTTGTTGATTGGGTTTTTCTCCTAGGGAGTCGGAGCCTGGCCAAGACCCCGAAGCCTCTTTCCCATGTCTCTGTCACGCGCTTTGCTCCATAGTGCAACTTCTCCACCCATGGACGACGCACTTTAAATTTTCCTGTGCATGCTGTTGGGCGGGAGCAAGGGCTCTTTTTATTCCCACTTGAAGGTCGGGCTGGGCCAAAGGCTTTCCTGCCCCTGTGAGTCATTGCGACACCTTTGGCAATAATCGATTAACTAGATGTGCATGAGTCTGTGAATTCTTCATTCACTGACCTGTTATTCTGGGTACAAATTTTGACTCAGTGTCGCTTTAACCTTAGCTTCAGATTGAATCATGTGAGTCCTCCTACTTTGTTCTCCAAGTTTTTCTTTCTTGGAGCTTGGGTGTAGCTTAGTTGTGGAATTCTTGCCTCGAATACAGGACGCCCTGGGTTTTGTTTTTTTGTACCAGAAATAGAACTCAGGACCTCACACACTTCCAGGCAGGTGCTGTGCCTGCTGAATTATATCCGTGGGCCCCAAGGCCCTAAGTTTGAGCCCCAACACACACACATGCGCGCACGCGCGCACGCACACACACACACACACACACACAACCTAGAAATAGAATCTTGCTGTATTGCCCAGGCTGACCTCAAACTCTTTGGCTCAAGCAGTCCTGCCTCAGCCTCCCAAGAGGATGGGACTACAGGCACCACCAATGCCCAGCTAAAATTTTTCTACACTAAGTTTTTTTGGGTTTTCATATAAACTTTAGGGTCAATTTGTCCATTTCTGCTCCTTAAAGAAGCTGCAAGAATTTTGATTGGCATGAAGTCAAATCTAAGAATGACTGACATCAGCCTTACCTCTTTCCAGCCACAAGCATGGGATGTCTTTCCACTTCTTAGGTCTTCTTTAACTTCTCAGCAATGTGATTTTCTTTCGTTTTTTTTTTTTTTTTTTTTTTTTTTTTTTTTTTTTTTTTTTTTTTTTTTTTTTTTTTTTTTTTTTTTTTTGGTACCGGGGATCGAACTCACGACCTCGCACTTGCCAGGCAGGCACCTAAGCCACTGAGCTAAATCCCTAGCCCAGCAATGTGATTTTCATTGTAGGGGTCTTGAATATCTTTTGTTAAATTATCCCTTAGGTGTTTTATTTTTATGTGCTGTTACAAATGGCATTATTTTTAAAAATTTCATCTTCAATTGTCTGCTGCTGGATATAGAAAAAAATGAATTTTTGTATGGTGATCAAGTGTCCTGAGGCCTTTGGCAAATTGAGTAATTTGTTCTGGTGACTTGCTTGTACACTGACTGGATTGTCCTTTTTTTTTCTTCTTTTTTGAGGCAGGATCTTGCTCTGTAATTCAGGCTGGCCTTGAACTCATAATGCAGCCCAGGCTGGCCTCAAACTCATGGTGATCCTCCTGCCTCGGCCTCCTGAGTGCTGGGATTAAAGGCATGCACCAGCACACCTGACTGACTTTTCTACCTACACAATCACACTGTCAAATAAAAACCATTCTTGGGTTTTTTTTTATACCATGTATTTGTTTTCTTGCCTCATTTCCTTGGTTAGAATGACCTATAGAGTGCAAACTAAAAATAACAGAACGGATGTCCCTGCCAGTCTTAGGAAAAAGCATTCAATATTTTGTCTGCTGTGTATGTGTATAGATAATTTTCATTAGAATGAAGAAGTTCCTTACTATTCTGTTTGCTGAAAGTTTTACCGGGAAGAGTGTTGAATTTTGCCATATGCATTTTCTCACCATGTTGAGATTGATTCTACTGGGAATGTATTGAGTCGTAGTAAGTTTTTGAATTGGGCTGATCCTGCACTTCCGGGATACACTTCATGTATTCAGGGCACATTCGCCTGTGTCTGCGTTGGGAACTAGTCCGGTGTTTGTAAGGGCTCTGCATCGCTGTGCATCGGAGATGCTCCTCTGTGGCTTCCTTTTGCAGCGCCTTTGGCAGGTGGGGGTCACGGTCGTATTCACTTTGTGTGACGGAAGGGCAGGGTTCCTTCCGCCTCACCAGAAAAGTGTTGAGTTGTTTGTCTGCTTTGCTGGTTTTTTTTCTTTTTTTTATTGGTACTTTTTTGTTTGTTTTTTTGTTTGTTTTTGTTACAAGGATCAAACTCACAACGTCGAACCTGCCAGGCTGCTGAGCTACGTCCCCAACCCCTTATTTGGTACAATTTAGTTGTACATAATGGTCACGTTCGTCATGGGGAATTTGTGCCTACATGATATGTCTTGCTTCTTCTTTTCCCCAGTCTGCTCTTTATTTAAAAACGCTTTATTTCCATTTTTTCCTTCTATTATCTCTCTCTCTCTTTTTTTTTTTTCTTTTTTTGGTACCAGGGATCGAACTCAGAACCTCACACTTGCAGGCAGGCACCTATGCCACTGTTAAATTCCCAGCCCCTCTGGTCTCTTTTTTTCCTTGTCCTTTCTTTCCTTCGTTCCTCCCTCTCCCTGTTCCCCTTCTCATTTGAACATTTTCTTCCCATTTCCTAGTATCTACTATACATTTTGGTCCTTATTTACACTTTTGGTTTCTCACACCACAGAAACAATGTGGTATTTATACATGTGTGTTCCATTTATTTCACGTAACAGTGTGGTCTCAGTGGGCTGGGATTTAGCTCAGTGGCTCAAGTGCTTACCTATTAAGTGAAAGATTGTGAATTTGACCCCTGGTACAAAAAAAAAGGGTATGGTCTCAAGGTGCATCCATTTAGCTAGAAATCTTTCAAGTTTATCTTTCTTTATGGCTGAGTAGTATTCCATTTTATAAAAAAAACCCTACATTTTCTTTATCTATTACTTGGTTGATGGGCATTTGGGCTATTTCCAAGATTTCGCTATTACAAACTGTGCTGCTATAAGAATGGGTGTGCATATATCACTGTGCTATGATGCTTTTAATTTTTTCAGGAAGATACCAAGAAGGGGAATAACTAGGTCAAATGGGACATGTAGTTCTAGCTTTTTTGAGGAATCTCTACACTGATTTCCACAGTGGTTGCACCAGTGTGCACTCCCACCAACAGTGGAGAAGGGTTCCTTTTCTCCCACAGCCCTCCAGCATTTGTTATTGGTTAATCCCAGACAGTTTTTTAAGTATGTTATTTTTTCCTTACATATTTGCTGGGATTCATCAGTGAGACCTTCTGCATACTGGGAAGTTTTTGTTCATTAATTTATTTGTGTGCCTCTAAGATCGATCTCTAGGGTTGCTCTATCTTTCCTTTTGGTTCTTGAGAATTAGTGTTTTCTCTAGTATTTTTTAAAATATTCTTTCTAGAGTTTACCAATTTTATTAATTTATCAGAATGAATTCTCTAGGGCTGGGGATTTAGCTCAGTGGCCTAAGTGCCTGCCTGGCAAGTGCAAGGTCGTGAGTTTGATCCCGAGTACCCAAAAAAAAAAAAAAAAAAAAAAAAGAATTCTCTGTATTGATTTTCTTTTTACTAGTTTTTAGCCTTTTTTTGGTTGTAATTCCTTCCTTCTACTTACTTTTGGCTTTATTTAATCATGTTCTTCTCATTTTTGTTGGTTTGTTTGTTTTTCTCCCTCCAGTGCTGGGTATCAAACCCAGGGCCTCCTGCACATTAGGCACGTGCTTTACCACTGAGCTACCTCATAGCTCTTCTTCTCTGAGACAGAGTCTAGCAAGATGGCCCAGGCTGGCCTCAGTCTTTCTGTCCTCCTGCCTCAGCCTTCCAAGTAGCAGTGATTATATTTGTACACTATCTTGCCTGCTCAACATCCTTAACTATTACTTGTAGCAACAGAGAACTTTTAGCCAAGTGTGGTAGCACACACCTATAGTCCCTAGCACTCAAGAGGCTGAGGCAGGAGGATTGCCATGAGTTTGAGGCCAGCCTCAGCTAGATAGTTCAAGACTCGCCTGGACTATCTGTCTCAAAAATCTTTTAAAAAATTAAAAAAAAAAAACTTTCAAGGTTTTTTTTGGGGGTACTGGGAATCGAACTCAGGACCTTGTGCTTGCCAGGTAGGCATTTATGCTGCTGAGCTATATCCCCAACCCTAAAAAAAAAAAAAGCAAAAACAAAAAACTTTCAACTTTTAACAAAGTTAAAAGTGATACATTGATTGGTCTTTTCCTACATTAAGAAAACTAGGGGCCACGGATTTAGGTCAGTGGCTCAAGCACTTGCCTGGTAAGCGTGAGGTCATGAATTTGATCCCTGGTACCAAAAGAAAAAAGAAAAAATCAGCCCTTCATCATAGCTACTGCATATGTTTTTTTGCCACTCTTTCATGGTTTTTTTCTGGGCAGATTTTTTTTTTTTTTTTTTTTTTAATCAAACCCAGAGCCCTGCGCATGCTAGGGAAGAAAAGACTCCTCTGCTGAGCTACTTCCTCAGTGAGACATTTTTATTTCAAGTTAAATTTGTTGGTTTGAGCATCTGGATTTCCTTCTTTGCTGAGGAAAAGGCCCTATGAAGAGAGACTTGAGATGACCAAAAATCATCCTGTATTTGCTTCTAGTGCTTTTATGGCTTTGTGCTTCTTGGTTAATGTTTGTCCAGCTGCCCCAGTGCTGTTTACTGAGTCCTGATGCCCAGAAGGGAGGAGGGCCTCACTCTGAGGGGGTAGAGGGGAGCTTGGCTAGGAGGGCACCAAGGCCAGGCTCAGAGAGGAGACACACAGGTCCAGCCAGCAGCAGTCCCCATGGGTGCTGTGATTCTGAGCACACACCTGAGGGCCTGTCCTGGGCCAGAGGAAACACCTTGATCCTAGCAGCCAGGACTGGCGCCAGATGCAGGAGTGCAGACAACTTGATGTGGGGTCAGAGAAATGGAAACGAAATCCAGGCCAGGTGATTTCTACGAAGGGGAAGAGTGGCCAGGGGCAGCAAGGGCAAAGCTGGGGTGAGGGGCCCCGACCATTCCTGGAGTCCAGTGGCAGGCTCAAGGTATAAAGCTGTGAAGCAGTCTGAAGTTGCTTTGTTTTGTTTTGTTTTGTTTTGTTTTGTTTTTGTTTTTTGTCTTTTTGAGAGACAGTTTCACTATGCAGTTCAGGCTGGCCTTGAGCTCACTTTGTAGCCCGGGCTGGCCTTGAACTTGAAGTGATCCTCCTGCCTCAGCCTCCTGAGTGCTGGTATTACAGACATGAGCCACCATGCTTGGCCAGTCTGAAGCTTTTTGAGGGTTTTTAGTTTTTTTATTTTTTGAGACAGGGTCTTGCTATATAGTCTAGACTGGCCTTGAACTCACTATGTAGCCAAGGCTGATCTTGAACTCACAGCAATCCTCCTGCTTCAGCCTCCCAAGTGCTGGGATTATAGGCATGCGCTACCATGCCCAGCTTAAAGGTTTTATCAGTACACAATCATGATCTCCAAAAATATCCACCAGGGCAGCATAGACCCCCCCCCACAGACACGCCCAAGGGACCCTTCAGGAACCCCCAGGATGGCTGTGGCTCCACAGGGCTCTTCATAGCTGGCTGGGGCCCTTGGTGCTCCAGGCTGCCTCCCTTTGGTTCTGGTCAACACAGGAGGGCTGTGCCTAGCCATGACCACTTGTCCTCCCCCAGCACCTGGCCACATTCATCATGGACAAGAGCGAGGCCATCACCTCTGTGGATGACGCCATCCGGAAGCTGGTGCAGCTGAGCTCCAAGGAGAAGGTCTGGGCCCAGGAGATGCTGCTGCAGGTCAGCGACCAGTCAGTGCGACTGCTGGACATCGAGACACAGGTAAGGGCGGCTGGAGGCTGGGCTGCTGTGCCTGGGCCCCACGTGTGTCAGGGCTCCTGTGAGCCAGGCACTGCCTGCCATTCTGGTTGGTGGGAGAACACAGGGCCCAGGGCGGCGAGAGGATGAAAAGGTGCAGAGTACTTCACAGCTGTAGCCAGCACCTGCCTGTGCCCTGGGCATTTCTGAAGCTGTGACTAGGCCTGGTAATGGCTTTGTCTGTGTCCCTAGGCCACACATGAGCCTCATCTACCCCTTTTCTGTGCCTGTGGGTGATGTGTGTCTGTGTCCAAGGACCAGATGCCACATGCCATGGCCACACAGAATTTTGTGGCCAGGCAACAGTCCCTTTCTCAGCCATGGCTGTATCCACTGTGTGCGAAGCCACCATCTAGCCCGTGCCCAGGGCTGTGCTGACCCCGGCCCCTGTCCCCAGGAGGAGCTGGAGAACTTCCCCCTGCCCACGGTGCAGCACAGCCAGACGGTTCTCAACCAGCTGCGCTACCCCTCCGTGCTGCTCCTGGTGTGCCAGGACTCGGAGCAGAACAAACCCGACATCCACTTCTTCCACTGCGATGAGGTGGAGGTGAGGCAGCACGCGCCCGGGGGCTGCACGTTGACGCTGGGCCAGCCTGATGCCCCTGTGTCCCCAGGCAGAGCTAGTGCAAGAGGACATCGAGAGCGCGCTGGCTGACTGCCGGCTGGGGAAGAAGATGCGGCCGCAGACGCTGAAGTAGGGCCGTGGGCCGAGGGAGGCCAGGGGTCTGCCGGCATGGAGTGCAGGGGCGGGGACCGGGGGGCACCCCACTGGGGGTGATGGCCGGGTTGAGTGGGCCCCCTTGCCCCTCTAGGGGACACCAGGAGAAGATCCGGCAGCGGCAGTCCATCCTGCCCCCTCCCCAGGGCCCGGCCCCCATCCCCTTCCAGCGCCAGGCAGGGGACTCCCCTCACGCCAAGAACCGCGTGGGCCCCCCGGCCCCGCTCCAGGACCCAGGTAGGCCTAGGGCTGGGCGGGGGGCGACTCTCGGATCCGGAGGCCCCTTCGCAGCTGGTCTGTGCCCCACCAGGCTACCGTCATCGCCGGGAATCCCAGGACGAGGAGCCGCGGGCGGTGCTGGCCCAGAGGATAGAGAAGGAGACGGTGGGTGTCTGCCCGGGGCTCCCAGGGCGCTCCCTGCACCCCCCCCCAAGGCTGACCCCCTCTCTGACCCCAGCAAATCCTCAACTGCGCCCTGGACGACATCGAGTGGTTCGTGGCCCGGCTACAGAAGGCAGCAGAAGCGTTCAAGCAGCTGAACCAGAGGAAGAAGGGCAAGAAGAAGGGCAAGAAGGGGCCGGCAGGTGCGCAGCGGGCCTGGCTGGGGGCGGCGCGGGGGGAGGGGGCCCGGCTCACGCCCCGCCCCCCGCAGAGGGCGTCCTCACGCTGCGAGCGCGGCCCCCCTCCGAAGCCGAGTTTGTCGACTGCTTCCAGAAAATCAAGCTGGCCATCAACTTGCTCGTGAGTGCGCCCTCGCCCCGCGCAGCGGGAGGGTGAGGGGGCCCCGTGTCCCCTCTGGTCCGCTCACTCGCCGCGCCCGGCCCGTCCTGCAGGCGAAGCTGCAGAAGCACATCCAGAACCCCAGCGCCGCGGAGCTGGTGCACTTCCTCTTCGGACCTCTGGACCTGGTGCCGGGGGCGGGACCGAGGGGCTGGGGGCGGGGCCTGGGCCGGTAGGGAAGTCAGTGTGTTCCTGGGCGGCCGCCTAGGCCTGGTCTCCTGGCCGCGGTCCCTGGCCAGCGCCCACCTGCGGAGGCGCAGGTGTGCGGGTGGGTGGGCCGCAGGGTTCCGCCCGGTGGGCACACCAATCTGACTTGCGCTGTGCCCCAGATCGTCAACACCTGCGGAGGCCCGGACCTCGCGCGCTCTGTGTCCAGTCCCCTGCTCTCCCGCGACGCCGTGGGCTTCCTGCGCGGCCATCTGGTCCCCAAGGAGATGTCACTGTGGGAGTCGCTGGGAGAGACCTGGGCGCGGCCCCGGTGCGGAGGCGGTGGGGCAGGTTGGGGGTACCCAGTGGGCCAGCTTCGTGGGTCGAGGCTGACCCAAGACTGTCCGCACAGCTCCGAGTGGCCGCGGGAGCCGCAAGTGCCCCCCTACGTGCCTAGGTTCCACAGCGGCTGGGAGCCACCCCTGGACGTCCTGCAGGAGGCACCCTGGGAGGTGGAAGGTTCGGCAGCCACGCTAGAGGACCAGGTCAGGTCTCCCCCAGGCGTGCACCTGCCAGCCTGGACTGGGCATCTAGTTCCTTGTCCTGGGTGTGGGCATTTCCCGAGCCCAGGACCCTGCACGTCACTGCCTTTCTTGCCAGCTTACTACCCCACATCAACCCAGGCCACCGCTTTCCCCACAGCCAGTCCCGGGGCACCGACTGTCTGCACGAAGCTCCCCCAAACACGTCCTGGGTGAGCCCACAGCCCCAGCGGACGCCCTGCCACCAGCTGGCTCCCCCCACGCTCACAGGTAAGCCCCCCAGAGGACACAGAGGCATACACTGCCACAGGTGGTGGCCAACGCCAAAACACTGCTTGTCTAGATTAGAACCCGGTTTTCATATTATTTTGATAACGGTTAAAGATAAAGCTTTTAAAATCACACATGAATTCACTACCGGTGAACACTGGGTCTCTTCGTCCTCCCACGTGTACGGAGAAGTCAAAGTTTAGAAACCACACAGAGCACCACTGTCTCCGTGGGCTGGTGAGGGCTGATTTTTTTTATTTATTTTTGTACTGAGGAATGAAGTCGGGTCTTTTGCACTGAGTTGCATCCCCAGCACCCCTCCCCCTTTTTGAGATGTGTTCTCACTAAATTTGCTAAATTGGTCAGGCTGGGACTGAACTTTCCCACCTCAGCCTCCTGGAGTGATGTGGCAGTGGTTTAAACCCAGCAGAGACCAAGAGTCTGAGCTAGCGTAAGCCCCCACCCCCATTTACACTGTTTGCCTTGGGATGGGGTTATATCTGTGCTTCTCCTCCTCTGTGATCTCTCTGCTGGCCCCTGGTCTGCCTGAGAAGCCTGTCACCTGACTGAGCTCAGGGTCTGGCTTCAGGAGCGAAAGAGCCAGAGACCTGCGTTGCACACAAGGCTGCCCCTACCCTTGAGGCCGCTGGGCCCACATACACACATTTCCACGGTCCCTCTACCCTGAAGCCACCTCTGCACCGCAGTGCCTCCGCCCAGAGCCGCCACAATGGTTAGGAGAGGTGGACCCACATCCCTAGAGCTCAGGGCAGCACTCCGTGCACCTGCACTGCCTTCACACCTGGGCAGTGGCCGGGGAGACCTGGCTACCTGTCAGGCACTCACCTGATTCCAGCTCCCCTGCTGGCTGGGCTGGAAACCCTTGTGGCCACAGGATGGGAAACCCAGGCTCTGTCCTGCCCCTCCTGCCCCTCCGCTGCCCCACCTCCCGCTGTCAGCGCAGCCTCTCTGCGCCTTACTCGGCAGCCGAGTGCGTGACGGTGCCTGCGGAGCAGCCACCCCGCTCCGAGGAAACCCCAGCCCAGCCTGGGCCTCAGCCCTTCTGGTGCTCATAGGGGCTACCAGCCAACGCCAGCCATGGCCAAGTACGTGAAGATCCTCTACGACTTCACAGCCCGCAACGCCAACGAGCTCTCGGTGCAGAAGGATGAGGTCCTAGAGGTGAGGGTGGGCTGCCAGGGGAGCTGGGGGTGTCCTGTGTCCAGGCTTGGGACACCGGGTCGTGCCTGTCTCCAGGATCCCCCGCGCTGGAGTCTGCCGGGTCCGCGGGCTGGGCCTCCCGACCCTCGTGCGACAAGCAGAGGGGGCCCCCACCTGGGGACCCCTGGGCATACAGCGCGCGTGGTGGCCTGCGGACTGTGCCAACAAGACCTCCGCTGCAGCCCCGAAGGGGCTTGTCACACCCACCTGAGAGCCTGCATTTGTGCCAACCTGAATCCAGGCCACCTGCTGAGGGACAGAAACGGAGCAGGCGGGCTTGGGGGTTGGGGGCAGCGTTTACATCTACTGCTAGGCCAGAGGCCCCGCCCTCCAAAACTGGCCGGGTGCCAGGACTGAGGGGGTGCCAGGACTGAGGGGCGGTCTGACGGGCGCGTTGCTCCTAGGTGCTGGAAGACGGGCGGCAGTGGTGGAAGCTGCGCAACCGAAGCGGCCAGGCGGGCTATGTTCCCTGCAACATCCTGGCAGAGGCCCGGCCCGAAGAGGTCGGCGCTCCCCCGGAGCAGGTGGGCGCCCTGGTGCCCTGGTCCAGGGGAAGGACAGATCCTGGGGACCCGACAGACCCTACCTCACTCCTCGCCTATTTCCCCCTCGCTCCCGGCAGGCCGGTCAGAGATACTGGGGTCCCGCCAGTCCTACCCACAAACTGCCTCCGACCTTCGCCGGGAACAAGGACGGTGAGGACTGGTTTAAGCAGGGAGGGGGCGTGGGATGGGGCGGGGTCTCGAGCTGAGGGCGGGGCCAGCACGGGTTAGACCTGGGGGCGGGGCTGAGTGCTTCGGGCGGGGCCTCAGGAAGGGTGAGACCTGAAAGGCGGGGCTGAGTGCTGCGGGTTGGGTGCATGTGCCGCAGAGCTGATCCACCAGATGGACGAGGTGAACGACGAGTTGGCCAGGAGAATCAGTCACATCAAGGTGCAGCAGTCTCGGCCCTTCCGGGTGGAGCGCAGCCACCCCGTGCTTCTGCCACTTACTTTCGAGTCGGGCCCCAATGAGGTCCGCGCCTGGCTGGAGGCCAAAGCCTTCAGCAGCCGGTAAGCAGCTTGGGACTGCAGGGGTAGCAGGAGGGTTGGGGTGCGGGCAGGTGGGCTCAGGTGGGAGCGGGTGCCAGACTGCCCGCCCACCACCCTCCCTCATCCCCTCCCCCAGTATCGTGGAGAACCTGGGCATCCTGACTGGGCCCCAGCTTTTCTCGCTCAACAAGGAGGAGCTGAAGAAGGTGTGTGGGGAGGACGGCGTCCGCGTGTACAGCCAGCTAACGGTGCAGAAGGCCATCCTAGAGGTGAGTGCCACACACCTCTTCCCCTGCACCCCATGGGGGGTGGGGCTGACATCCAGCCCTAGGCTGAGACACCATCTGTCCTCCCTAGAAGCAGCAGAGCGGGTCAGAGCTGGAGGAGCTCATGAACAAGTTTCATTCCAAGAGCCAGAGGAGGCCAGAGGACAGCTAGACCTGGCTGAGTGTGCAGAAGTGGCACCCACCCCACATGGGGTGGAATCTTTATAGCTGCACTGTTTTATATCAAGGACTCAGGGGCCTAGTGGGGCAGCCACCTGCCTCCAGGCCCAGGCCTGGCCAGGCTCCCCCTGACCACCCCCAGCTCACACACCACCCACACCAAGGGCCAGGGCCAGCCAAACCTGTGCCCACCCTGGATGCTCAGCTACATATCCCAGGCTACAGAGCTCCCCAGCAGAATGGGTCTATTCTATTGGCCTCCTGTGCTCCTGGCACTGTGATGCTGACCCCCAGGCTGCCAGCTTTCCATCCACCTTCCCATCTTTCCCCCACACCCCAGGAGGGGTTGGAGCTCAGAGCTGGCTGGACTGGTGATCTGGCATCCAGATTTGTCCCCATCCCTGGGTTCTGTTTGGCAAGGGCAGCTTGAGGCTCCAGGACAGGACCCTGTTGAGGTCTGAGGGTGGACTGGACAAGAGTACTGGCCTCAGACACCACCCCACAGAGCCCTGACTGTGTCCCAGGCTAGTGGAGCCTGGCTGCTGTGCTGGTGGCTGTGTCTTGGGGCCCTGCAACAAATATCACACTCAGAGATGAGCCAAGGAGGCTCTGAGGCCATGTCATTAAAACAGTTGTCTCCTGGCAGTAGAGTGTCTGTCTCCTGGGGTGGGATCCTGGGCCTTCCAAGACTGCACCTCTTCTAAGAACTGAGAGGGTAGGGGGTGGAAAAGCTGAGGCCCCTGGGGGACATTTCCAGGAGGTGAGAGGCTGTGGGAGCCCAGGAGATTGTCCCCTCACCCCTTGCTGAGGTCTGCCCAGGCTAGCACCTGAGGGCCCAGCTCACAGGTAGTGAGGGGCATCATCAGGCTGCTCATGCACCTACTCTGAAGAGGGAAGCTGCCCTGGCCAGTGTCCGCTGGCCTTGCTCCCTTACACCCTTAGAGAAGGCCTTTGGCGCCCTCTGCTGCCTGCTCTGCATGTTGCCCGAGTGGCCACTGAGGGGCGCTGCAACCCTGGGCTGAGTGCAGAGGGCTGCTTGTGTCCCTGAAGCTGATTGCGGACCTGGCCCTAGAACGGAGGTCTGGGTGCCATCTTAGAACTTTGCCTGGTGGGCCAGGGTGACTGCAGGGTACAGTTTAAGTCTAGTGGGGCCAGGTGTGGAGGAGGCTCTGTCCATGTCCCTGGGTTGGTCTACCCCTAGGCCTCAGAAGCCCCCTTCTCGCATACAGGCCTGCAGGGTCCAGTCAAAGGGCCATGTGAGCATTTTGTGTTCTCCAAACCATGACCTGGTTGCGTTGACCGCTGTCCTCCCCAGGCCTAAAGATAGTCGGACTTCCTCCTCATCTGGGACAGTAGCCACGCCCTGGCCAGGAGGAAAAGAGAAAGATGGGCTGGGGATGGTTTCCCTCAGGCCAGGGATGACCTGGACACCACCTGCTCCCAGAGTGGGTCTCAGCAACCCTGGGGTACCTTACCTTGGGGTTGGATGGAGGCTGCCCCAGTCCCACTTGGCTCCAGCAGGCTGAGCCCCACCAGGTGGTCTGGGGTTCCAGATGCTTCCAGGCTTGGGGACCCAGAACCTGCTTCCAGGCTTGGGGACCCAGAACCTGTACCTTAGCTATCCTCAGCCCCAGGCCACCACCTGCTCTGTTCCCATACAACCTCCTGGACAGCTGATGAGGCTCCAGACCCCCAAACCCAAAGTTCCCCTTCTCTAGGTACAGGCCTCTAGCTCCCGTGAGTTGTTCCTGTTGCTTCTAAGGGTCTCTGTCACCTCCAGACCCTCTCAGGAGCAGTCAGGAATGTTGACATCTATGCCCAGGGATAGGTCCAAGGTCACCAAGCATCAAGGGCACCCAGTCAAGGAGTGAGGAACTACTCCCCTATCTGATCTGATCTCAGGGTGTAACTACCTAGGGCTTGAAGACGAGAGGGTGACACATTGTCACCATGCACTGAGGGTGACCTTGGCTTTGAGTAGCCACAGCAGCAGCCTGGAGCGACAGACCTGGCCCAAGAGTGAGGCACAGTGGGACCAGGCCACCTGGCTGGGATACAGGCCTACATCCCTGGTTTCAACAGTGCCGGCCCCAGTAGGACACAGACTGCAGAGGGTCTGATGTAGGGACAAGGGAATGGGCTGCAGCTCTGAATCCCAGACCTCAGGGAGGGTGACCAGGGCCCTGTGCCCCAGCTATGCCACCAACAAATTCCATGAACAAGGCCCTTCTGTCCAAAGACAAGCGAGTCCTTGTGACCGCCCACGGCGGGCCTCAGCCACCCATGTTGTTCAGGCCACCCTCACTGTGCAAGGGCTCCTTCACTGTTCAGGAAGGGTTTTGCCTGCTTTTTAGAAAATGCATGACAGAGCAGTCGCCTGCCTGAGAAAAGCAGCAAGGCAGGTAATGTCCTCGCCCAGCTCAGACAGCTGGGAATGTGGAGGTGAGCAGCAGCAGGCCTGCGAATGAGTAGGGAGAGCCCAAGGTGTGATTGATGCTGAGAAACCAAAAGGGTCCCCACTGCCCTCCAGAAGCGAATGAGCACCAGAAGGACTTGGGTGGTGTGAGAGGCAAAACTGTCAAGTCCCGGAGAGAAAGCTGAGAGTGCCTGAGACACAGATAGGCACTCTTGTGCCAGCCACAACACAAGACAGGTGGCAGCATGGGCCTAGGTACATGGGCCAGTGAGCACAGCCTGCCTCAGTTAACACGGAGGTCAGCAGTGGAGCACGTAGCTCCATTGCCCACACCCACCCTAACCCCAGGAGGGCTCAGCACCTCACCCCCAGAGAAGCTCCCCAGGCAGGGCAGCAGGGTGAGCTCTGGGCCCAGATTCAGTGGCTCTGTGGAGGCAGAATCGGGATTGGGCAAGTCAGAGACTTCATCACGAATGGACACAGACAGGGTTTGGGCTCAGGTCCTGAGCAGCCATTTTCAGGAAATTTCCACAAACAAGGCCCCTGCAACCCCATGTCTGCCATGAGCTTCCTACTATGTCGTGGCAGGCCCATGCAGCGAGCAGGGCTTGAGGTGACAGCAGTAGTGCTGCAGTTATTTTATTTTTTTATTTTTATTTTTTTAAATTTTTTATTTTAACAGGGTGTAAAATTAAACACAACAAAACAGAACAGAATGGGCCACAAGAAAGCATAAATTTCAAAGCTAGACAACCCAGGATCTTCACTATCTGTCATATTGTTTCCCATTCTCCTCCAAATGGTTGTCCATATCTTTGCATATGGGGAGCTCATACTAAATAACATAGCCAATCTTTTCACAAGATGTGTAGTTCACTGGCTCCCACGTGCTAGGCAGGGGGGAGGGGGAGGGGGGACAC
>PVJX010010984.1:0-55082 GCA_004027295.1 Dolichotis patagonum | reverse complement strand
TATACAATGGAGTACTACTCAGCTATAAAGAATGATCACATCGAGATATTTATAAATAAATGGACACGACTTGAGACCATTCTCTTAAGTGAAATAAACCAAACTCACAAGGGTAAATACCCTATAATCTCCCTAATATGAGATTTGATAAGAGTATATAAGACTTTATGGTAAGCATGAGGCCCCATCTCATAGCTTCAAAGTCTTTCAAAGTTTTCAATCATCAGTTGGAATGGTGTTATCCTGTTTTGTTTGACTATATCATACGTGATGATATGAACAGCTGTTTTGAAGAAAACATAATGACAGCTATTGCTGATTTAATATTATCCTTCTTAGAAGTCCTACCATGCTTTTTTTTTGTTCTATTACCATTGGTTCTATCTACCACATTGTGTCTCATTGGAATTTGAATATGTGTGATAGTTCAAACAAATTTTTTTCTTTTTTATCAAAAATGAGATATTATAATACCCATTGATCATTTTCTGTTATTCGATTCAGAAAGCCCTGGAATTCTTTCACTCTACGCATGGCTTTATACTATTGTGTTATGTTTGATATTATTGTAATTGAAACTATGCTCAACTATAGCAGAGTAAGAGATATGGTGTTAGATACTGTTGATGTCCAGTTGACTTAAGGTAAAGTACTGTGTTGCCTATGTTGTCCTCTTCTGATCTGCTCTGTACTGCACCCTTTTGTTTTATTCTCTTTTAAATAAAAAAAAATAAAAGCACAAACTTCTTTTTCACTATTATAAAAAAAAAGAACTGTAGCAGCAATAAAATCCAAAATGCATAATTGCTACTGTAAAAAAGAGAGCAAAAGAAAGTGCTCTAAAGGCTATAACTGCATGTATGTTTAAGTGTGGAAGATAGATGACCATACTACTGTTTTTGTTAAATTGTTGAGCAGAACTGTTAATAGTCTCACTGTTTTAATGTCTACTCTGTATGCTTTAGCTTTGTACCTTGAACAACAATTTCCAAGATGACAGTGTGTAACTTATCAACTAGTGATTTCTTAGTGGTTTTTTTGCTCTTTTCTTTTTTCCTTTGGAATTCTGTATTGTTGTTACCCTTTTTTCTGTTTTGTTTGTTTGTTTCCTTTCTAAATAAAAATTAAAAAAAATACTTATATTAGTGGGATTCTACTGTTTATACTCTACCTTGTCTTTAGATGTTAGCCTGGTCTCTGACCACGTACTGAGCAGAGGGAAGATAGAAGTAGGCATGAATCCTGCATCAAAATGATATTTTGTGGGAATGGATAATTATGACATGGTAAGAAGTAAACTACAGAAGCACAGAGAAGGGATATCATCAGAATCAAATTATGAAAAAGACTTCCAAAGGAGCTGGCATTTAAAATGAGTCTTAAAATGAGTTGTTGTATTTCTAATAAAACAAGGGAAGTGAGAATTGTCATTAGTTGAACACCAAGTCAAAAGTACTTCAGTCACTGTCTAAGGTTCAAACTAATTTAGGTAAAGAGGAGAAAAGTTTGAAAATTTTACGTAAGTGAAAAGTCCATGTGATGTGGGTTCAGGCATGGTTGGACCTAGGAGCTCAAATTCCCACATTCTGTTCCTCATCACTCAGATAGGCTTGTTCTGCACAGTGAATCATATGATCCTCAAAAGAAGCTCACTTCCTGCTAGCTTAGTGTTATTAGTAGAAGGCGATCTCTTTCACAATTTCCGTCCAACAACCCCAGAGAAAATTCTTATGGGTAAGTCATGACTTAAGTCATGCTCAGATTTGTGTTAATTATTGTGCCTTGAAGAATGTTCTTATTGTTCTAGACATACACTTAGACCATAGATTTAAGTCACCTATGCATCTTTTGCAAACTACATAGAACTGATCCTCACCTGAGAGGATTCTGTTCCCAGAAGTAAGAAGAAACCCTAAGAAGGTCAAAACGAAAACAAAAGCAACCCAACCAAGCAAGAAACAAAAGAATTGGAGTCTACTGGAAGTATGCAAGACCACTTTTGACTTCAGAAACTACCTGTCTGGTGTGTCTGGAGGGTATGATGAAGGGGAACATGACCAGAAGGAGGCTGGGAGGCGGCAGAGGAGTAAAACATGTGAACCATCAAGTTTTAGTTTATCTTAAACATCCCAGGTGTTTCACAGTAATTAAAGTAGGCAGTCAAAAGTTCAAATCTTCATTTTAGAAGAAATTTTCTGGCTAACAAGGACTGGAGTGCAAAGACTCATAATAATCCTGATGAGGAGTGAAAGAGATGGAAAGGCAACCTTGTGTAGGAGTTAGGGAATGATCATGTAGAAAATGTGGGAAGTAGAAACTATAGAACAAGGTAACGCAGTATGGAAAGATGAAAGAGAAATCAACTGATATCCTCATGTCTCATCTGGGTACCAGGTATGCGTGGGGAGGGAGGTACTCGTCTTCCTAACTTCCTCCAGCTCCGTGCTGTATACACAACAGCTTCTCAAGAAACCCTTAGGGTGGAATAATTAAATCTCCTTGGGGCACCATAGCCAAGGCCTTGACTGCAGCATTGAAGAGGGCAGGGGCCAACCATGTGTGTGTGTGTGTGTGTGAGTGTGTGTGTGTGTTTGTCAACTTCCCATCACTGTGAGTAGCACTTGAGATGAATCAATTTTAAAAGAAGGAAATGATTATCTTACTTCACAACTTTAGAGATCTCAGTCTGTGGTCAATTGGCTCTATTACTTTTGGCAGGCTTTGTGGCATCCTGGTGGATGGCAGAAGAGGCCTAGTTACCTCACGGTGGCCAGGAGGCAACAAGAGACACGAAGGGACTAGGGTCCCAATATCCTCTTCAAGGACACTCCTCCAATGACCTCCAGTCATCTAACTTTCTTCCACTAAGCCCTACCTCTTAAAGGTTCCATCAGCTGCCAACAGCACCATAGGTTGGTAACCAAGCTTTTAATTAGTCCCTGGGAGGGACTCTTCCAAATGTCTGTTCCTATCCTTTTGTCTGATTGTCTGGAAGAACTTTCTGCATGCACCCCTCTCATCTGTCCATAACTGATAATCATGTTCCAAACTGAGCATCCTATTGACCAAGCCAGATAGGCGGCCCTTCCCCTGGTACCCACCTGGGAGTAGGTGAGCATCCTAACACTCTCCTCCCCAGACATTCCAGAGGAAATCTTGGAGAGGTTAGAAGGCCAGAACCCATGTCCTGAAACCCCCACCTGACACCCCAGAAACTCTTCTTCCAAGAGTAATTGGCCTCCCTGGGTGTCAGGCATTCTACAATTCCTCACATCCATGTTCTCACCACACTCTCAGAGCCATACAGTAGCATTACCCCCCAATTTAGAGGTGAGGCAAATGAAGCCCAGAGAGGCAAATTTAGTTGCCCATTGCCTCTTGATGGTAATCATGGATTCCAACTGTGGGTCTGGACATAATCTTAAGAATTTCAAACTTCCCAGGAGTCTTTCAAGAGGCAGGTAGCTTAAGGAGATAGAGTCGCCGGCTCTTTGGAAAAGAGGGGTAGACCAGAAGCCCAGTTTTATGGGGAGCACCCACTCCTTCCTGGGTTCCCACACAGTTGAAGGTGCCTAGACAGAAAAGGCTTGCAGAGATGGTAGGATTGAAGGAGTAGATGGCTGGGGTGGGTTAATACTGCTGCCTTATGAAGGACATTTTTCAATTGAGCCAGTAACTAGAGGCCCTGAGAGTGCGTTCTGTCTCAGCAACTCTACAATCAGAGGATATGAATTGGCTATGAGAAAGCCATCAGGGGCTGGCTATTCCCAAACTCTTGGAAGGCACAGAGCTAGATTTAATAAAAGGGGGAAATGGAATATTTTCATTAGCACCAAATTTTCCATTTAATTTGGACTTTTGCAAAATAAGTGGCCTAATTACTGCCTTGATTTGAGCTTCTCAATAGGGTTTTCTTCTAAGAAGCTGTGCTCCGCTCTCCAGAGCTTGCCCTCATGCTACCGTCCCTCCCACGCCTTGCTTGCAAGCAGGAAGTCTTCTGAGACTTTAACAGGGAGGCAGGGAAAGTGGGGAGGAGTACACAGGTCTGTAGCGTCACCTGGCCCCAAGCATCCATTGAAGTCACCATTCTGGGGCCTGAGCACCCTCCACACTGGTCTAGACTATGTCCAAGCTCTGGGCTGATCTTGCTGAAGTCTTAAGACCTAGAAGTTTGCTATTTTGACAGCATCTTCTATTCAGCTCTTTTCTTGGCCTTATAAAAATGACTGCAGCCCTACAGCCTTTGCACACAGACCATTCACACTGTCCTCCCATCACAGAGAGGTCAAGGAGGAGGTCATTTCATCCTGGGTCTCAGAGCTCCAGTCTGGATCCTCCCAGGCCCTTGCTGTCCCCCAGTGCCTCAGGCCTCCCCTGAGCCACTTCCTCCATTTCTGTTCAGCACCCCTCCCACACACACCTCCCACCTTGGGCCTTCTGCTTTTTCCTCTGCCTTCTGCGCTTGAAGAGAATCAGGGATTAAAGAAACGGAGCAAGAAATTGCCAAAAACTAGCCTAGCGGACAATCAGATAGAGTGATGGAGGGAAGGGGCCCTGCCCCCAAGAGAAGCTTGCAAGTCCAGCCCTATGGAAGCCTGAGACAGACAGTGTATTCCCATGGGCAGGGGCCGTGTACTGAGTGTGCACAGAGCACTACTGGGCTGGACCCCAAGTCCTCTTTCTAGAAGAGAGCCAGTCCCACTGAGGGCCTAGCTGCTGGGCCTTCCTTCCAGCAGCTCAGCTTTTCAACTCCACCCCACCCTGCCAAGGACACACACTGCCCTGTAGCCATCTCCAAGCCAAACTCCTCCAAAGACTCCCAGGTGCCCAACACCTCCAAAGGTGCCCAACACCTCCAAAGACTCCAGGCCTTGCCTCAGCCTCGGCAACCCAGTTCTGGCCTCGCTCCCCAACCCACTGTGGGAGACAGCTGTGGGAGAGGCGCCAAAAGGGAGGTTGTAAGTGGGATGTTGGTAAAACAGGGTACAATGCTTTCCTGGGAAGCAGTGAGGTCCCTCAGACCTGCTGCCCTTTTCAGCTCTGGGGACAGGAAGCTCTTACATTATCAGGGTTTTTTTTGAGCCAGACCTTTAGCAGGAGCCAGGAAAAACACAGTGGAGAGTTGAAGATGGTCCCTATGGCCAATGAAAAGAAAATGAGTGACATTTGCAGAGCAATTAGATAGTGTGGTACATCTATGTCTGCTCATGTAACCTTCTCCTGATAAAGTTCTAGATTTCCAAGCACTCCAAAGGGATCCTTTGTGCCGCCTCCCAGTCAGTACTCTCCCAAAGTCATCTCTGCTTGGCAGATCCTGGCACTTGTATGTATGGTGAGAGGTGGAATTTGATGGCCCAGTGGGTTTTAGCCTGGTGCTGTTGCCAGAAAGATAACCTGGGCTCAACAGCACACAGAAGGAGACCCTGGCACTTTGGGAAGAGAAAAGGGGTGCTGTTGATAATGTCCAGACAACAGATGTTATTGAGAATTGTCTCAGTGTCACTCACTATTGGGCCCTGCTGCCTCCTGACCAGCCAAGGGGTGGGGGGTGGCTCAGAGGCTGAGCCAAGATTGGGGGGCTAGGTGGGGCTCACTTTGGCAAGCCTCTGACTTGCTCACCAGTGCCTTCAAAGCATACACGCAACCTGAGGACCCAGTGGGGTGGGGGCTTCTGTAGGGGGCTAAGACTCCTTGAAGAACTGGCCATGAGAGGACTGCTATTTGCCACTCACAATCAATGGAGCCTGTTAGGAAGCAGGACCCCACACCCTTGCCCGAACCAACTGCCCTAAGAGACTTTCCCAAGCCCATGGGGCCCCAGAAACACCCCAGACACCCCCCCATCCAGATCACGCCCACCCCACCCCACCCAGTGTCTCAGATCCTCCCTGCCCTTTTGGCCTTGGCCCTGACCCCAACACAGCCTCTTTGTCTCTGAGCCAGACTGGCCAGTTCAGCGTTAAAGCCGCAGGAGTGTCCAAGGAGGCATAAAGAAAGTTTAGAGACTTTTAATTTGCCAGCACGCCGGCCAGCAGGTTGAGTGTTTGAAGAGAAGGGCAGCAGCAATAAAGGCTTATTGTTCCTCCTCTGAGCCACTGCTGGGCGACTCTTTTCTTAAGTGAGACAAAAAGAACCCAAGGCCCACAGGCTTCCACAGGCCTAGAGAATTGGGTCTACAATTAGCGGTGTCCTCATAGCTACCCTAGAGCCAGGCCCGGAGGATGGGGGCCCAATGCCTCCACCTCTGCCTGGGCTGTACTTATATGGGTGGAGGATTCAATCCTGGAGCACTCTGCTGGAAGGGACCCACATTAAAAATGGGGTTCTGGGGACCCCCAGAGCTCCAGGAAGCAAGAGTCCAACAGGGAGGATTCAGAAGTCTGCTGCAGGAAGCTGCTCATGGAGCAAAGCTGCAAGAGACCCTGGGGACCCCCTGAAAGGAGGAGCATGCTAGAGAAGGTTTCTGACATCCATAGAGGCCACCTAGGAGACAGCGGGCTCCCCATGCAGGAGGTTTGGGAGCACGGGTTAGAAACCAGGAGGGCGCCCGGAGTGACGACTGAATTCTGACTGAGGAAGGAGCCTCCAGAACCCGGATGGCCAGTCTTAGGAACCACAGGAAGACTCTCTTGGCTGGGTAAAGAGGAGGTGAGGCAGAAGTGGCCAACTGATGCTGTGTCCACCTCGGAGCCAGGTGTCCCATGTCTTTGGGGGAGTGGGGCTGAAAAAGGGCACCACGTCCTGAAGCAGGCCCTGCTAGGAGTGCTGCCGCCTGTCCCACAGGCAGCAGTGCTCAGGAGCCCCGAGGGGAGCCTGCAGTCTCTCCCATCCTGTGCTCGCCCACCAGGAGGCTTGTGACCTGATAAATGTGACGTGAATGCTTTGGAGACTTTGTTCAGCCAGCCAGTTCCTGAAATAATGCTATTTCAGGCCCTGAGACTGCTGGTACCTGTGGTAGGGCCCACAGGTAACATGTTGTTCACCTCACAAGGTTAAAGGGGCAGATGAGGACTGGGATGCAAGCTTTGCCCTGCTCACCAATCCATGGGCTCTGCACGGCCTGCCCCTGCCTAGAAGAAGCGATACCTTCTTCTAATTTTAATATTCACAGGGACACCATAAGGGCTCTGGAGTCCCTGAAGGGAAGGAGACACTTTTTACTCAAGAAGCAGCTACCTGGTCCATGCAGACTGGTTTTGTACTGTTCTCGCCTTTCCTCTCCATGATGCCCTGACCACAAGTCACATTTCTATTTTCATGACAGTCTTAAGATTCAGTTCTGATGCCCCTAGGTTGGGGACCAAGGTCCCCCATCTCCAGCTGCTTGCCTTTCTGGGATCTGGCAGCCAGGTGCTGTGACTTTTATGTCCACACAGGAGGCTGCAGCCCCTGTTCACGGGGAGCTTCAGTCTGGCCTCCCACCTCCTGCGCCTCTCTGCCTTGGGTAATTGCATTGGGGAAGGGGGTATTATTTACTAGTGGTGTGGACCTGTTCCTCTCAGACCCACCCACACCCTTCCTCTATCATCCAAGAACAAAGATTGGGGATGAAATAAATTTGATAATAACCAATAAGGACCCTCAGAGAAAATAAAGCCGCTTTTATTAAACTTTTTCCAAACCTTTTTCTCTGAGTCTCTGCCACCGCCCTCGCAGGCCTGGCTCCTTCTCTGGCAGCAGGTGAGTCCCCGGGGTTGCCCTTATGGCCAGCACTGCAAATACCCTGCAGCCACTTAGGGCTTGGTCTTTCCCATCACTGTCCTGAGTCAACACCTATTTAAAAGGCGGCTGCAGCTGCAGAAAAGACTCCTGGCTGTGTATCACTGGGCCCTGAGGTTTTGGCAGACTGACTATCCTCGGCCAGGTCAGGGCTCCCTGTGCCCAGGGCCGACAGGCTCCCAGTAGCAAAAGGGACCGAGCGGAGGATCAAAGCCTACTGCCATGCATCCCCAGAGTCATCTCTCCAGGTTGAGTATGGCACGATTTAATGCCCCATTCCTCCATTCCTGCTCTGCATGACAAATTGTTTTAATAAACATAAACCGGGTAATAATAAAGTCATAATAAGCCCGCGACTCACCTTATATCACTGCAGTTAAATCCTCCCATAAGCCGGTGCTGGTTACAATGACAATTACAGCCCGGCCAATCCGCAGGCAGGCCTGCGTGTGGACAGATTTAATATCGTTTGTAAATATGATTAGTGGGCTGTCATGTTATTGCAGGCTGCTATTTACATTTCTCTCCGGGGTTATACACTCTGCCAAATCAACATTAAGTAGTGGGTCTCTCTTTCCTCCTTAAATCATACATTCCCTCTGCCTGCGCCGATGCTGCTGCGTAATGAAGAAAGGGAACCTGACGGCAGGCGCTGGGGCAGAATGGAGCCGAGCCTCAGCACTTTTCCCAAGACAGATGGGCACAGGGAGCCCTGAGAAAGCTCCGCCCGGAATCTCCAGTGGGTGCACAGGCCCTGCCCCCCAGCAACCTCCCTCGCACCCACTGCCCCGGCCCCTCTCCCTGCCTGCTGGTTTATGAAAAATGTTCAAATAATGAATGGTTGTTGTTTACAGAAGTAATTTCATGCTACATTTCCATTATTGCCTGGATTTGTTTAGCTCCGCACACTACCCCATTGCCTACGATGAACTTTTAAGGAAATATTGCTTGCACTTCTCGCTCCGCCGTTCCGCTTCTAATGGAAGCCGCTTGCATTTGAGACATATTGTGACACTTCATAACTGTGCGCAAATAAGCATTCTTAAACTGGTAGAGCCAATTAATCATTGTTGCGGGAACACACGAATCTGCCCCACGGAGGGGCAAAGGTGGGCGGAGAGGACTACAAAACCAGGATAGAAGATGCAGAGGCCATGGCGGAGCAAGGTGCTGTGACAGTGCCCACACATCACTCTGAATCACTGGAGACAACACAGGTGCATCGCCCTCCTGGCTTTTGAATAGTTTAGTGTGGTCCCATAGGCCAGCGTGTGCAGAAATGACCAGGGTGGGAGCCACTTGGAAGAATCAGATAAAAAATGAATACCACACACTTTGTTAAGAGAGCATTCCAGACTGGATTTAATCTTCTGGTGATGACCAAGGTCACCATTATGTTTGGAGGATTAATATATCAATGCACTTTGAGGCTATTACGGCTCTAGGACAGTTTGTCCCTGCACAGAATCGCCCAGCACTAGGGTGTCTGAGCTCTATAGGCGGATGCCTATGGTATCTCCTTCTCCTCTACTATTATATACCCTGAACCATAGTTTTTCAGGGCCTCTCTCCACAGCATCTTCACTTTCTCATGCTTTTCTTCATCTTCAGTGAGCTTGGAGTCAAACTTGGAGCATGAAAACTAGAAATCCAAACTTTCTAACTTGAGAAAGAGGATGAAACACACTTTGGCCAAAAGCATGGCAGTTCCCCTCAAAGTAAGGTTTGGGTGGGACCTAGGTATTATTCAGAGCACTTTGGCTCCTCTCCTGATTCTCAGCTGAGTTGGAACTAGGAGAGGGTCTAGAGGCTACCAGAAGCTGTATCTTCAGGGAGAAGCATGTTCATTAATTGACTCAACAAACACCATGTACGTTAGGCATCTGCTATATTCCAGGCCTCCTTCTGGACACTGGATCACTTGTCTTCTGGATGCTGGATCGGTTATGAAGTTTGCCTCTTAATGAAAGAAGGCAGCGGGGCTGCTGTTGTGGTTACAGAGGCTGAACGCTGCACAACTCTGGAAAAGGCGTACATTGTGTCCAAAGACTGATGCGAACAGCACAGCCTGAAATCAGCATTGTGGCTGTGGAGACAGACAACAAAGAAGTAAAGAAATTTGAAAGGGAGATAACTGCTATGAAGAAACTTGCATGAGGTATAAAACAGAAAAATGACTCAGGATACAACTGTCCTTCCTTCTCCAAGCAGCTGAAGCTGGGCACAGGTGAATATCCCTTCTCAGGCCATCGAGGTTCCCCCTCGTGGAGCCCATGTGTGTGCACACTTGTGTGCATCTCCTTCCTATCAGTGGCTCCCGAGTGGCTTCAAAATCGCCTCCAGTTACCAAAGTTTCACCTTGCATCTCTATTATTTGAATACAAAGAAATAAAAATATCGAGTCAAGGGAGATTTGAAAACATTTAGGGAAGGTTTTCATTTGAAGGATTAAAATGATAGTTTGTGCTTAAATGGGCACACTTTCACCTTCTGGAAAATGTAGGTGACTTCAAAGCTCATTCCCTGAGAGGTGTGTGCGTGTGTGTGTGTGTGTGTGTGCGCGCGCGCGCGCGTGCGTGTGCGCGAGCACAGGAAGCAGAGGCAGGATGCGTGTACCTAAGCGTGGCGCCCAGGTTCGAGGCAGAGTCCGGAACCTGGGTTAGTGAAGCATACGGGCCAGCGCTCAGATGAGGGCAGAGACCACGGCCAAAAAACTGTCTCAATCCCCAGCAGCACAGAGGAAGCAGGAGACATAAGGAGGGAGTCGCCGCACTAACGGTGGAAAGCGGTTTTGATTTTCCCCTTAGGGGAAACGGGCAAGTCCAACCTCTCCCGCGTGGCCACACCTGGAGGGCCCTGGGTCTGTGGCGCCCCCTGCCGGCCGTGCCTGTCCACTCCACAGCTGGCTCTCGGAGCCTAGTCTCAGAATGCTGAGAAATGCTTGCCCACTGGGCCCTTGCTCTGTTTAGAGAGTGGAAAGGGACTTAACATCAGGACTAAAGGCACAGCACCGGCTTGGGCATGTGGGCAAAAGTCAGACCACTGCCTGCAAGAGCCACCCAGAAGCAGGGAGTGGAAGGTGCCAGTGTGCACGCACCAAGGGGGAGTGGGGAGGGGAATTAAAATGCTTTTGTAATGATCCAGGAGTCTTCAGTACATGGAGCTGCCTGTTGATTTCAGTTTATATCTTGTTTCTTTTCCAAAACAATTTAAGGCAGCTGAAGAAATGTGATCATATGTAGAGCCAGAGAAGGAACACGTAAGTGGGGACACACCCACTTCTCTCATGATGCCCTGAAGCTTAGTTCACCTCCAAGACAGGCCAGCAGTGACGCTGTCCCTCAGCGCGCACTGAGCAGAAGCCTGGATGCGACCAAAGAAGTCGGAGACACAGTCAGAGACAGCTGAGGCCAAGGTAAGGCCAAGACAGGTGAAGTCAGCATGTGTTACTGGGAGTGAGGAGGCGAGATCAGGGTCAGGTGAGGACAGCATGGGGTTGAGACTGGAGGGTGAGGTGAAAGAAGAAGTGAGGTTCCAACACATGAAAACCCTGAGGGAACACGCTGAGGTCAGAATCGCACACTGAGGGGTGTGGTCAGGACGACCACACGCTGGACTCACCCCCAGTAGAAACAGGGTGGCAGTGGGCACTCTGGGTGGTGACTATGATGAAAGCTGCCCTGTCCCTTGCTCCACCCCTGCGTGTGCATGTGTACAGAGGTGGGTGATGTGTGAAGTGTGCGTTGTATGCACACACGTGTAGTGTGTCCCTTAGTGAATGTAGCGTGAGCTCACTTGTATACATGGTACATGGGTACATATTTTATACCATGTGATTGTGTATATGTTATCAGAAACCAAATAAATGCCCTGAAAATCTAGAACCAAACATCTCATCTCATGGTACTGAGTGTTATTACATTTCTTAATAGTTTATGAAGGTAAATGAACTTTGCAAGCAACATGGGGACAGATGAAGTCTGGTCCCTGTTGGCCTTAGAAGGATTCACTTTCAGTGGCTGGGCCCAGGGCAGGAGGCAGTGACAAAGAATGGATGCCCCTGGGCCTGGAATACCCCCGTCAGCCCCATCCCTCAGTTCTCATGCCCTTGCAGCTAATCTTACTGAGCCCGAACTACCTTCCCGCCTACCTCAGGATCTGCATGAGTGAATTTCCCTATCTTTGTTCTGCACCTTCCAAACCGTCTCATGACAGCACGCAGAGCCACAGCCCAAACACAGTCAAGTCACCAGACTACTTGAAATCTTCAGCCTCCAAGGCTTCCAGACCCCGCCCTCTCTAGTATTTGCCCACTTTTTCTTCCTCTACCTCCCTGACCTCTGCTGCTTGCCTCAACTACTCTACTCAAAGCCCACCCACCCAACAGGCCACCACCTTAAGCATCCAAGCCCTGGTTACCAGTTGCCAGTTAAAAAAAAAAAATCACAAAGTATCACGAGAGCCGGGCCTGGAAGAGTAGGGGTAATCTTGGCTAGATACTTACTCAGTCACCCTGTAACAAAATGGATATTAGTTGCCTCCAGGCTCTGAGGCTATGAAGATAACTAGAAATCAGACGGTGACCTGTGGGAGCTGATTATTCCTTGAGGGAGAGTCAGGATATCAGCCAGGCTAAAACGAAATATAATAGATGCTCGATGAATACATATTGAACAAGTAAGTGACTGAATGTGGAAATGCATGCATAATGTTCAGTAAGTGGAAAGAAATGGAATCATCACCACCTTCTTAGAGGTCAGGAAAGACATCACAAGGCTGGTGACCAAATGGACGAATGCCTAAGGGTGGAAGAGGAACACTCCTCTTCCTAGGAGTGGGGAAGGGCATTTAGCAGACAGCCACACAGGCAAAGGAGGAAAGGCAAAGAGGAATGGTGAAGTGAATGTTGGTTGGCATGGCTGGGACACAGAGTGGGGCAAGCGGTGCCAGATGGAACTGGGGAGGAGCTGATGAAGCAGGGGCCTGATGGAGTAGAGGTGCACGTCAGTGACACTTAGTTGTTAAACAGTGTTGTGGCCTGAATGTGGTGGCCAGGCCCAGAAGGGCTCTGTACTTTGGGTTTCCGGCCCTGTGCCTGCTGCCTGGAAATTCGTAGAGTTTTATATTTGAATTTGTGTTTCATGTTGAAGCTAAAGGAACAATGGAGCATGTGCTGGCTCCAGGCACAGGGCTGCTTCCACCACCTTCCCAGGCTGGGGCTCAACAGCCTGGCACCCTGGTGGCTCGGCCTTGCACCTGCTGCCCCCTCCACCAGCCAGGGCCATCCCAGAGTCTCGGGAGCTCCCATTCTTCCATTGCTTTCTCTCCTAGCTGGGGTCCGTGCACCACAGAGGAGCCAGGTGAATGTGCCAGCACTTCCAGGGCAGAACAAGGTGGCAGCCACCCCTGCCGTGTTGTGACAGCACCAAGGTGAGTCCACAGTCAGTAAATTCCGTAGTGGGTTCTGGCTTGGCCAGTGATCTGCTAAGTGGTGCTCTGAAGGCTTTAGTAATACACGCTAATGAAGCAATTCGGCCATCACTGGTGCAAGCAACATCCCACAGATGGAGACCTCAGAGAAGGGGCTGGGGTTGAGGATGCAGGTCTGACCAATGACTGAAGAAAGAAACATTTTGAAACAAGATCCCAGATGGCTGTGGATGTCCCAAGCTCAGCCACATGAGATTCTTGCCAACAGGACAGGCTCCAAATAGTCCAAACCTCCCCATGCCTGGGTCACAAGGCAGCACAGGGATTATGGGTGCGGTACATGGGGTTTCACAACAAGGCGGGCGCTATCCTGGCTGTCCCAGAATTTGTTCTGACTTCTCATTTGCTGTGTGGCCCCTGTGGAGCGAGTAAGAGGCAGGTGTATCGTTGCCACTTCGTGTAGATTTTAGGGAGTCTTTGTGGGCTCAATGCCTTTGGATCTGCTTGCTAAAGAAAAGACTATTGCAGCCAGGCATAGTGTCACATGCTTGTTATCCCAACATTTTGAGAGGCTGAGGTGGAAGCAGCACAAGTTTGAGTCCAGCCTGGTCAACTTAGCAACTTAGTGAGACTTTGTCTCAAAATAAAATGTAAAAAGAGGCTGTGGACATAGCTCTGTGCAAAGGCACTGGGTTCCATCAATCCCTAGTGCCAGGGGATCAAAAAAAGTAAAATAAGCTGCTACTAGGACCTTCACCTTCCCTAAGGTGCCTCTAGAAATTGAGCTGGAAGTTTGAATCTGCTATTTACATCTGTGGGACCTAGAGAAAGTCACTTAACCTCTCTGAACTTCAGACTCTAAGTCTATAGATGGGGACTAGTAATAGCACCAGCTTCATGGCACCATCGTGAGGGTTAACTACAAATTTTGCTTCGTTGAGTGTCTGACCTTGAGTGGACTATTGAGCAATGATAATGATATGGTTGACCTTCTGTGTCTGTTTGTCCAAATGTGTGGATTCAACCAGCAGGAATTGAAACTATTCTGGGAAAAGTTATATAAGTGTAGCGAGCAAATGCAGATTCTTCTCCCTGTCATTATTCCCTGAACAATACAACAGAACAACTATTTACATAGCGTTTACATAGTATAAATATTGTAAGTAGTGTAGAGATGATTTAAAGTGCATGGAAGGATGTGCTGTGCAAATGTGACACAATTTTATAGAAAGGACTTGAACATCCGTGGATTTTAGTATCTTTAGAAGTGGGAAGGATCTCCTAGAGACAATCTCTGTCCCCTATGACTGTAATGACAACAGAGGACACTGTGTCACATTTCCTTTGTACTAGGTATTGCTTTCAGTATTTTATATGTGCCTCAACCCCTTTATTTTTCATCATAACTGTCAAGTAACTCCTGTTCTTATATACCCATTTTACAGATGAAGAAAATGAGGCTGAAATATGAAAGGAACTTACCCCAAATCATATAACTGGTAAATAGAAGAAGAAAGCTTATAACACCCTGCTACTCTGGCTTCTTGGTCTCTGTTCCTAACCATTGTACCATTCTGCCTCATTTGTTAAAATAAGTGGTCGGTAAGAGATTATTTCTCAAAATTATTTTCCTTTACATATGTGCACACATTCCTGCGGGCATCATCACACACACAGCTACCCTTTTCATGCACTGTTGGCTGAGAATGTGCCATGGAGGCAATGCAAGACCAGGTCCCAGGGATGGTGCTGGGAAGGTCACTCCCAGGGAGCACGGGCCCTGCAGGGAAACTAGAACAGGTGGGACTGAGATGCCACTGCAGTCAGAGGATGCCCAGTGCCCACAACCACCCCTCCCTGTGGCTTATACGAGGCCCCATTATGGACCAGAAACCAGCGGAGGGGCCCTGGCTTTCAGCAACATCCACTTGGGTCATCGGTCCCCACCAATGAGAACTCAGTTTTCTAGTTTTACAAGGTGAAGCAAGAAAGCCTAAGCCCTTCAGTACTCTAGGATATGATTTGGGTGGGACAGAAGAGCTGAGAGCAAGTTGCCAGGGTGGGAGTAGAAGAAGGTGTCCCAGCCAACCAGTCCCCTAACCCTGCATCAGACCTCAGTGACAGTGAACCCAGGGCCTCTGGGGGCAGCTGTAATAATGCTATTTATTTGTGCAGCTCCTAGTCTACCTGCCTGTAACTCTTCCCCTTACAGCCTACCTGGGCCTTTAAAGCCTCTCAGGGCTTTAGGATCCTCGGCCGCTGGGAGCTCAGTAACTTCCTCCTCCACAGAAAAATTTAGGCTTCAGGTGAAGACCCTTCCTTGCTTTCCCACTTGCTCAGACCACCTCAGGCAAGTCACTCCCATACCAGCCGGAACTGGGCAGGAAGACTCTGTGTCCTAAAGATGTGATCCACTGGAGTCAGCAAGAGCCAAGGTAAATATTTAGAAAGTTTGCAAGGTGGTTATCAAACTGTTAGTAGCTTAAAAGCTGCCTCAATGTGGGTATCACATCAAGTGTGTGGAAAGCCTGTGTGCATGAGGGCCTGCCTGGTGCATGGTGCACAAGTATAGGCACATGTGTGTTTGTTCCTGTGGGAGTCTCTGTATGAATCTATATGTGCATGTGTGTCCACGCATGCTGTGTGTGACCCTCTGTGTGTTCAGCAGAATAGGCTCTCTGATGATCAAAACCATGTGGCAAGAGTTGCCCATTGTAGGAGAACTGGTCTCTGAGGTCTAGCAAGGGGCCCTGCACAGAGAGCCTGCCCTGTGATTGTAAAAACTCTCCTCACTCAATCACAGAGCCCCACCTGCAGCTTTTTGTGCAAAGGAATCTAGAAGTCCCTGAATCATAGCAGCTGGTCTAGTAATCACTTGCTAACTCTGTTTGACCATGATGTTCTGATGCATTTGATGGTTGTTATTATTATTTTTAATACTCACAGAAAATAAAGCTTCCTTTGGAAAGTCTTAAGTAGGAAACAGTTAAAAATACTGGAAATTAGGTAAGGAGTAATCTTAGCTTTTCATGCCAAATTATATTCCTACCAAATCCAAAGCAGATCAATGAGAAACTGGAAATGGAGAGGACTGGTTACTATGGCAACAGGCCTCTCTGTTTACTAGGAGAGGAGGGGCCATGCCAGGACTCAGTTGGGCCAGGCGCTTGTGGAAGACAGTGAGAACTTCCGCTCTCTGTCAGAAGAGGTCATCGGGCACACCTGGGAGCACACCCACTGGGCAGGCTGATGAGTAACCTGTCATTTCCCCGTATGTGGGAAGTGCTCAATAAATTTATTGTTGTGGTGTTGTATTATTTTGCGGATTTTTTTTCCTTAGAGAAAGAACTGAAAAACTGGAAATCTGCATACTTTGGGTTCTCTGCACCCTGGTCAGAGCCCAGGATGTGAAGACAATGATGTAGGCCCTTCCTCCCATCTTCCCAGAAGGCTCCCAGAGGAAGGCCTTCATTGCCTTGACCCCAGAGGAAAGAAATCAGGGAAGTTTCTACCCTGCAAGAGGGTGAGGCCTGTTCACTCTCTAAACCTTGACTGGTGGCTCCTTGGGAATTCTTTAAGAATTTAGTTATAAACTTTCTGAGAAAGAGAGTGAGGCCATAGCTAGCCACCAGCTGGGCAACCCACCAGGCTGTAACACCTGTCCCGGGAGCCCCTGGACGGACATGGCTTTGCCTCTACTTGCTGACAGTCCTGGGGCTGAACAGCGCATTCCACCAGCTGAACCTATTGCTAAAAGGGCCTTTGAGAGGAGAAATCTGGGCACCCAGAGCTAGAAGACCAACTTCCCATTGCTGCCTCCTCCATGATGGAATTCTAGAGCTTCTCTTGGGGGTGACTTAGGATGTGGGAGGCAGGGAGTGGAAAATTAAGACATTTAACCTGAGCTTTGCTTTTACTTGCATTGCACAAAGGTCCTGTACAAGATTTTGTTTGCAGAAAGGGTTCAACCACTTTTTTAAAATTTTGAAGCATTGATCTAGGAGGAACAACTTGATTGTACAGGTTGGTTAATAACCCTTAGAGGAGCCCATGTGAGTAGGAGGAGTGTTTTATTAAAGATTCAAAGGGCATCCTCCCATGCTATGTTTGGGAGCCAGGCCTAATAGGCCAGAGAGCGCTGACAGAGGAGGTGCCAAGGTGGGCAGGACACACCCTCTGTGTCCTCCCACACGTCTTTCTCTGCCTGGCCTGTGTTTATGTGGGGTGCTGTGACCTGGCCATCCTGTGATTCCCGCCTGAGTGTGTCCATGGAGGGAGAAGCATTTGTTGCCACCTCCACCTCTCAGGTGGGTCCTGTAGGCCAGCAGGACTTTCTGGCATCCTTGGGCAGCAGGGAGAGCTCTGTCCGGAAACAGGAAGCTCTGAAGCGGAAGGGCAGCCCTTGTGGTTGGAGATAGGCTCTCCCCTATCTACCCTCTTTTGGCTTGCGATTTGGCTCAGGAGAGCATCCCTGAGACAAAGGGAATTGCCCTGGAGGAGGCTGTGCCTAAAGGTGGTGCCAGGAGACCTCATTTTCCTCCTGAGGGGCAGGAGAATGAGGACCCAGACTGGAGGCCCTGACCCAACACAGTCCTCCTTTGCCAGTCTATCAGCTTCACCCTCCTCCTCCCCTCCTGCAGGCCCCTCTCACCACAGCACCTTCTTCCTAGACTGGGCCCATGGCCTGTTGTACATTTCTACCCTCTGTCCTCTCTGCTGATCCAGCTTGCTTCTTGCTTGCCAGCTCCTTCCTCTCTACAGGAAGCACGTTTGCTCAGGGTGAGCTTGTGCTAGAACCCTGTGTCCTCTAGGGGGCAGCAGAGAGAGCACAGGCGGAACAGCCAACAACCCCGTTCTGGATTCCTTTCTGTCACTAAAGAGCTGGGAACCTTGGGATGACCCATGGGCCTCTCTGGCCTTCCATTCCCATATTTGCTTATTGACTCACTCTGTCAGATAGCTGTGCGCTGCTGCGGAGAGTCAAGGAGGAGAGGGAAGGAGTGTAGGAGGTTGGTAGCAGGGGCCCAGCCAGGTGTGTATGTGAGGTGAACACCATCCCCTTTCCCAGCTGAACGTAGACAGTCACAGCTGCACAACAGCTGACCTGTGCCATAACCAGGCCAGGGTGGCAGCCTGGGCACAGGGACCTAAGAACTGAACAGCATTCTGGGTACTGCAGGAGCAGGAAGTACTCACCAGCTGCCTCTCCCCGTCCACCCCTGCCTGGGTTTTCCCATCGCTGTCTGACTTGGGCACTGATGGTTTGGAGATACCTCTCTGCAAAGAAACATACACCCAGCACATGGGGCCAGGAAGTCCCTGGCTCACCAGATACCTGGAATCCCGTGTCCCCCTTCCTTTTGCTCTGGGCAGGGCTGGAGTTTGGGGCACAGGGCTGGGCTGGTCCTGCCTAGGAGGGCTGACAAGTAGAGGAGGCTGAAGGGCCCAGCTCTGGCCTGTGCCAGGCTGCATCGGAGGCCCAGAGGGGTTTATTTGGATTTTTTTAATTATCATTTTTTACTTTTTTTCTCCTTATGAAAAAGTTTTAATATACACAGTAAATTAAGCCCAGAAAAAGGGAGGGGGGCCCCCACATTTCATCTTTAATCTATTTACTTCTGAATATTTAACATACAATTCTGGCACCAATCACCAAATTTAACTGGAAAATTACTCACTAATCTGTTTGCTTATTTGGAATAATTGGGTCGGCTGCCAGCGCGAGGATTTCCCCCCCTGTTTAATATCTCAGTTAGTAGTCCAATTTCAGCTTGGCGGCATAATTACACTGACAGAGCTGTAGCCACGGGGCCTGTGAGTGGGGCTGCTTTTAAACCGTAAATTATGAAGGATTAGCATTTATGAATTTTAAATCAGGGCTGGGGTAGGAGACACTAAAGCTGCTTAATGCCGGGGAACAGCAGCCTCCACTCAGCAGCAGACGCCGTAACCCTTGCGCTCCCAGGATAGCCACAGGACGCCAGGGCAGGAGCCTGCGACTTGGGCAGTGGTGACCCTGTGACACAGACACCTACAAGCATGCGACATGGAGGGCATGGGGGAAGGGAACCCAAGCAGTGGTGGAGCCCCTGGGGTTAGAACACCCGGGCGGCGGACATGGGGAGCAGGACTCTCTCCTGTCTCCGGGATGCAGTCTTCTGCCCATCAGCCACAGGCTTCCACTCGTGGCCGCTGCAGAGGAGGCTTGGGGTGACAGGCAGGAGCTGAGGTCAATCCCTGCAGCCCTCTGGCTTCCACGCAGGTCTCTGCTTATCCAGAGGCCGGCTCTTTACTTCCCTTTAAAGTCTGCGTCTGCCTTTAAGTGTGACTTCCTGCCATGCCAGCAATACACTCCCATGGGATTGTCATCTGAGTTCTCACCATCGCACTCTGCCTCCCTCCCTGCCCTCCTGTCTCTGGTGCTTGGTGGCATGGACCCAGCTTTGAAACCAGATAGACCTCGTTTGAAAGCCAGCTCTGCTCCTTACTAACCGTGTGACCTTGGGCAAGTCACTTAACCTTGGCAAATCTCTGTCTTTCAGTTCTGTGAAGGCAATAGCTTCTGCCCTGTGGGGACATTAGAATTTTGTGAACTAATGTGGATGAAGGACTGCACATGGTACATGGCACACACAGGTGCACTGGATTCTTTGGGGTCTCCTGAAACTTAAGTCAAGGCCCTGTGTCCACTGCCTTCTCCCTCTCCTTTATCCCTCACTGAGGGAACCTCAGTACCTGGACTCAAGGCCTAACAGACTGGCCAAAGTGGCTCTGCCCAGGAATCTGCCTTTCTGCCCTTGGCCTGGCCTAGCATGGTAGGACAGGCAGGAATGGTGCTCAGCTTGGGCCTCAGGTTTCTGCTTGACTCTGTACTAGAGAATGCAGCCTGGAGTCAGCCTGGGTGGATTTGAACCCTTACTCTGTCATTAGTGGGATAATTTAAGCAACTTAGTTATCCTTCTACACCTCGGTTTCCGCATCTGCAAAATGGGAATAATGGCAGTATTATCTAATCATACTGCTGTTAAGAGGGGTAGTGATTTAATCACCACACAGTCTCAGAAACACACTTGGTGCACAGTTAGTGCCAGCTGTACTATCACTTATTATCCATGCAAGGGAGGTGAGAGGCTCTGGGTTGACTTTCCCTGGATTTGAGGGATCCCAGGTTACCTACAAAAACAGGAGGGGAAGAAGCAGGACCAGAGTGATGTGACATGGCCATGCTGGGGACCAAATCTGAGCCATATCACACTAGGTTTGGGATCAAGCAGTCCCTACAGAAGCCAGACTGCTACCGTCCCACTGCTGATCTTGGGGCCTTCAAGTGACCTTCAGTTCCGGCAAAGGGTCCAGTGAGGCAAGGATATCCTCAGGGTCCAGCAGAGATGAGTGGGGCTGGAAAAAAGGCACAGGGCCGCCTCAGCCCAGAGAGGCCTCTGCATGGGGCCTCTCCTTCCCTAGCTTCCCTGGGTCTCAGTCTCCCCCCTGAGCCAAAGCAGTGTAGCGGGTAACCAGGCAGGGAAGAGGGGGACCCCAGCATGAAGGGTGAGCAGCTTAGGCTGGTGCTGAGCCTGAAGGCCTGGCATCAAGGCCTACTGGAGGAACCCCTAGGCCCTGCTCGTCTTCCTGCTCCCTTTTGTCCCCTACCATCAACCACACTGTCCTAGACAAGCCATCATGCCTTAACATGAGTTCTCTGGAAATTCATGTCCCCTTTCAAGGCCTCACCGTGCACTTCTGAAGGAGGATGGGGGACTGCTTGGGAGTCTGTGATTCAAGTTCACAGCCTGCTGTCTCTAAATAGTGGACTCTTAGCATATCACTTGCTGTCCAATGAGGTAGTCCCACCCCTTGGTCCAGGTAGAATTTGTCATCATGAAACATGAATGGATTTGACATCATCGATGACAGGCTTAAGGATGGACCAAGCCATAGCCTTAGCAGCCCTGGTATGGGCTGACAGTGGCCATCCTGGGCAGATGTCACCATATACTCAGGCTTTGGTGGCCCTCACATGGTACTAATGCTCTTTTAAAAAACAACCTGAATGATAGTTTGGTTCAGCAGATAAATCCTTACTTATCTCCCCTTTTACGTCCATGGATCTCACACCACTGCCCAGGTCACCTGGCCCTTAAGGACTGAGATTTGGGTGATGGAGCAAAAGAAGCAGATAGTTACAGAGGCTGCCGGTGTGCACATCCCGGCAGAGGCACAGCTGTGTTCCCAGGGGCTTCACAAGATTTCTGGCACTGCTGGTCTTCAGCCACGCTAGGATGCTTGATGGATGGCATGTGCCTAGTTTGTCGAGTCCTTGCTGGGCTTTGTGATACTCATTATATTTCTTTCTTTACAAATTGCCCCATTAGCCCTCCCCAACTTAGCAGAATCGTAAAGCCAGGAGCATCCCAGCCTGGGCTGAGCCCAGGGCCATGAATTACCTGTGGAGCTAAGGCCTGCATTTTGAGGAGGAGGCTAGGGGCGGCTGGTTGGAGTGGGTCCTAAATTCTGCAAGGGAAATGGGTTTGTTGTCTTTAAACTTAAGAGAATAAAAGAGTTCTAACCAAGTCCTTGCTATTTAAATAGCAAGATCTGTCTCTTTGCTTATTGGCTTTCAAGCCAGGGACTCTGATCCCTGTTTGAGGGGTTAAACTCTAACCCCATTAAGCCATTTATGGAAAGCTGACCACCAGGGAGGGAGGCGGCCCTTCTTCCTGCAGCCTCCCTAAACCCCACAGATTCTGAAATTGGTTGTCACTCTCAGTCTGAGGATTCTAAACAAGTAGGCGCTAATCCCCTCTGTTAAGGAGATACTTATTTTGTCTGAAAAACTTCAAAGAGCCCATGACAGACACTCAAAATCAAAATTAGCATTCCAATGAGGATTTAAAAAATAATAATTCTTACAGTTCTGCAGAGGAGAGGAGGAGAGGTGAAGTGACTGGCCCTGAGGCTGGGGGAGGGAGGTAGAGGCGAGCGCCTTTCATCTGCCCACCCCAGGAGTCCTTGGATCTGCACCCACTGGCCGAGAGGCACGACCACCTCTCCACAAAGCTGCAAGGCTGTGCCGCAGCCCGCGATCTCCAGGATAGATGCACAGTGGCCCAGAGCCTCAAGGATTCTGCAGATGAGGAGTCCAAGGCTTAAAGGGGGCAGTGGTGTAACAGGCCATCAGTGACCTAGCTGCAGTGAAAGCCAGGTGTCTGCCTCCAGGGCGGCGCGATGGTGTTCTCTGCTCCCTGGGCTTGTAGGAGGCTGGAGATGTTGACAGGTGTCCCAGGGCAGGTGAATGGCAGAGCACAGAGCCCAGATGCCTTGCCAATACGCTTACATGGGTAAGTGTATTACATTTCAGGGGCCCATCTGCAGCCTGCTGCAGGGGTTCTAACACTTTCCTTGACTCCCATGGCCTCATTTTCTATGCCCATTGAGTCTCTGCCCACCCCCGGGCTTACTCTGTCCCCTTGATGGATTGCCTCATCCCAGTCCTCTATACAGCCTAGCCTTCCCAAGCCTCTCCAGCCCTCTCTCACCAATTGCCCCGTATTTTCATCTCCTCAGAGATCCTGCTGTTTCAGACACTATCCTCCAGGGCATTGGGAGCCACCTGTCTCCAGACAGGGCACTCGTCTCCTCCAGTGCCTATTTCCTTTCTGAAGTGGCCAAGATGCCACAGGGCTGCTGGGACTCCTGGGACCCAGACCCAGTCTCCCCACTTCCTCTGTTGGCTCCTACTGGGATTGTACAAGCGACATGGCAAGACCTAGTGATAAGCACAGGGCTGCTTCGTGCATTCCGAGGCCAGCCTGCCCAGCCTGTTTGTTCACACCTGCAGAGAGGACCTCTCACCCCAGATAGTGTCAGCCAGGGAAGTTTCCTGGACCACCAGTCTTCTCCCTTCACCCCCTCCAACACACACCACTTTTCTGTGTCACACTGCTGTGTCTATCCCTGTCCTCTATCCCCCTCCAAGGCTGACCCAGTCTATTCATTTGCTCACATGCTCCTTCAGTGTGGACCTGCTCTGTGCCCAGGCTTGTCCTGGGGATAAGACACAGCATCCCGTCCCGCTCTTGGGTTGCTGCAAGGCAAACAGGAGACACAAGGAAGAGGGCTGGGCCAGCACAACAGAAAGGTGGGAAGAGCAGAAAGTTCCAAGGGGCAGAATGACCCCTAGGGAGGTGCCGGTGAGCTGGGCCTCAGAGCTTAGGAGGGGATCACCATAGAGAGGAGAGGGAACAAAGGCCCTTCCATTGAAGAGTTAAGTGTAAGGACAGACAGGCCAGAGGAGCCTTGGGCTGAGGTCCAGACTCTCAGCCAGGACTACTCACGTACCCCTGCTTCCCAGCAGGTGTCTCCAGGCCCTTTATGGAGAATAGGTGGTCTTGGTTACCCATTCTGGCAACAGTAATGGACAGTAAGCAGAGAAACTTCAGAACGGAAAGAAAGAAGTCCCCAGAGGATCCTACCTCTGCTCACCAGTGACATCCTCAACCACCAATGAGAAAGTCCTTGTAAGCATTACCTCATCTGGGACAATGGCCATTGGCTCCCAGCACTGGAAAAAGCCTAAAGATTTCCCAAAGGTTCAGCTTTTGGCATTAACCCTTCCTCAGGCAGATCTGGTCCCTCTTAATAACCAGTGTGGTCCCTGTGAAATGGCTCTGTTCATACCCTCGTCTCACATCATGGATGCCTGGGACCTTCATGTTCAGAGACCATGTAGACCGCTGCTGGGCAGAACTACACTGAAAGCCATGTGTGGAATTGTGACGTTTCCAGTAGTCACATTAAACAAGATTAAATACATTTTAATAATTTGTTCCACCTGATATTATTATTGGGTTTATGAAATCTAAAACATGGTAATTTTAACATGTGCTCCATATAATTTTGTGTATATGTGGTACTGGGAACCTAACTAGATACCCCTAAAATTTTAATGAAATATTTTTTGTTGTAATCAGTCTTAGAAATCTAGTGTGTATTTTATGCTTTCATCACAGCTCAGTTCTGAGTAGACATGTCACAAGGGCTCCAAGGCTACCTGTGACCGATGGCCACTCTACCAGGCATAGACAGAAGCACTAGCGTCTAAGAGGAGGACACTGGGAAGGAGGAGAAGGGACTTGCACAGGCCCAGATGCAAACTGGGCTGTGGGATGAAATTCCCTGACTCCCGCTCCCAGGCCTCTTCTGCTGCCCTTGGGGACTTTGAGAAGGTCCAATTCACTGAGATGGAAGAGCCTTGTGCTGAAGTTAGACTGTGTCACATGCTAGGCCTGCAGCTCACCCAATCACGTGTGACCTTGGAAGATTTGGAACCACCTTGGCCACAGGACCCCAGCTGTTCCTGCCCCCCGACCCTGCTGGCTGAGGAAGGAGGAACACACAGACATAACAGCACCTGCTCTGCACCAGGCGACACGCTGAGCAAGCAACCCCCCCATCTTGGAGTAGCTGGTGGTCCGGGCTGGGTCAGTGCCAGCACAGTGTGATAAGAGTTGAGTCCATGACAGTGTGATAAGAACTGCAACAGGGAGGGCGCAGGGCACGACTGAGGACACTGAAGAAGGATATTTGTGTTTTGTGGAGAGATGACAGAGGTGACACTGTGTCTGTGAGGAAGTCTGTGAAGAAGGACAGAGAATGTGGCCAGAATCTTTTTCTGCAGCTGGAACCCACCCAGTTTACTGAAGCTTCGGGACCCAAGGTTTTCCTGTCAGGGTGGACAGTCTAGGTGAGAGAGCCCACACAGATGGCACGAAGTAGGGGCCAGCCCTGCCCTCAGTCCCGCGGGGCAGGCAAAGCTCTGTGTTCATAGATGGCACAGAGCCCCACAGGCCAGGACTCAGCGCTTCCCCTTTCCTAGAGTCATTCTAGAATTGCTTGGTAGAAATCCCTTGTGAATTCAGTGCCAACCTTGGGCCAGAGAGGCAACCTGAGCCCTGCCTGCCACAAGCTGAGGTTGGAGGCCACCTGCCTCCTGGGCCAAAGCTGGGTGTGGGCTCTCTGGCCTGCAGTCAGAGCCCAGGTTCTGCAGTCAGAGCCTAGCTGCCTCTTGCCCCCACTTGGCCACTGAGCCCCGTGGCCGGTAATGAGCATCTCTCTCTCTACCGTGCCTCAGAGAAGGCCTCCTGGCAGCCTGGCCTTGTTCTCATTGTCCCGCCCCAGCCCAAATACACCAGGCCCAGGCCTCCATCGTGATCAATGGGCCGAGGATGTGCTGATGTGGCACTTTCATCTTTTCTCAAGGCCGCTGTTTGAACTTCCTCGAGCAAGCGGCCTTCCCAAACGGGCTTGTCTTCTAAGAAGGCGGCCAATCTCCTTTCCTTGCTTCCTAAGCAGGCTGATCCTAAGAGTTATTGAGGCACAAAAAAGGAGACGTTCAAAGGCAAATCTAAATTACCGTCCTCTTCAAACTGGGGGAAAGTCTTATTAAGTCGCCTGCGTGTGAATCCCGGCCTATTTCTGTCTGCAGACCTTTCTTCCTTTGTGCCACATAAATGGACACATCTTATTGATTTTCTTTCAACCTGGATCACCTCCATGGCTGTGAATATGGGCAGACAAGCACTGCTCCTTGCTTCCCTGTGGGGCTGAGGAAGAATGGGGGTGGCAGCCAGAGGGACCCAGCTGACTGGGGCTCTGTATCCACTCTGTGCCTCCCTCTCACAGGACTCCACAGAGCTGCCTAAGAGCCAGCATTTACCTCAGGGGAGCCTGGGGATGCCACTGTGGGCCCGTGGGGAGGCATTGAAAGGGTGGACAGTGGAGCCACGGGGCCTTGAGGCAGTCTGCAGCAGCGTCTAACCTAGCAGAAGACAAAGCCCTGGCCCTCAGCTTGTTCCTTCACTTCCTGTCTCCTGCCAACTTTTCCTTTGTGACTCCCCAGCCCCAGCCCACACCACTTTCCTCATTCCACCAGCCCTTACCACCTAGCCGAATATCCCTGCCAGCACTGCTGCCTTGGGGACTTCTGTGCTCAGGCCCGGAAAGCTCTTCCTTCCCCTCCCTAGCTCACCCTCAAGCCTCTGCTGAAATGCCACCTTCTCAGTGAAACTTCCCCCAGTCATCCCACTCGCAACTGAGACCCAGGCCCGTGCTCCCTACCCATGCTCCCGTTGAAGTTTTCCAAACATCACTTATTATAATTGACACACTATTTCCTTTGCTTGTGTGCTGGTTGTCTGTCTCCTCACACCAAAACTGCAACACTCCTGTCAGCAGGGATCTATGCCCCTGTTGTCGTCATGGTGTCACCAGTACTTAGAACAGTGTTCAGGATACATAGGTGCTCAGAAAGTCATTGCTCAGGGTGCAAACAGCTATGGTGGACCAATAATACCCTGCCCATCTGGGGCTGGCACCCCACCTTTGTGCTCTGGGCACCAGTTTCCAGAGGGCACCACACAGGTTCCCAGAAGAGGCCACAGGTTCCAAGAAAAGGAGTCTAGACTCTTTCCCAGGCCAGTGGTTTGGCCTAGACTCTGTCCCTGGAAAGGAAAGTGCTCTCAGAAAAGATGGCTTCTACATCCAGGACAAGGCCTCTGATCCCTTCCCACAGGGACAGGCCCACCGTGCAGGTGTTTCAAACCACCAGACCAAGCTAGCCAGAATGGTGCCACATAAATCGTCTGATCCCTCAGCAGCCCCCCTCAAGCCACTCTAAGAGGACTGAATGTCTTGTGGGGTCCCCAGCACTGCCACCTACAGTGGTACCTCAGTTTGAGAATTTAATTCTGTCCACCATTCTTGTAGCAAATCGAATTGGATGAGAATAGAATCAAATTCCATAGTTAGGTTCAACAGTGATCTTATGGGGAAATTTGATTTAGTCTGAGAGTCAATGGCCTTTTTATATGTCCATCTCTCACCGAGCTGAATCATCTTAGAGGGACAGGACAGGTGTTATTTTTCTCTTCATCCAGCCCAGGGCCTGGCACAGAGGAAGTTCTCAGTAGGTGTTTGTTGGCTGAATGGATGAAAGAATGAACCAACCCACAAGAGCACAAACCATAAAAGAATCGCCCAGTTAACCCCAGCGTAGTGTGTGGGTCCCAGCCGAGAAACCCCATGCCTTGCTTGCTGGAGAGACACAGACAGACAGATGGAAGCAAGGCTAGCAATTCTTTGGGGGAAAGAAGCTCATTTCCAAATGGGAGGCTATAAGCTGTGAGAAGACAAAAAAATTTCTCAAAATTAAACCAAAGGAGGGGCTTGGGGAGCGATGGGGCTCCGAGGGATTTATTAATGCACGCCTCCAAGTGATTCTTCCTCCTGCAATCCAGCCACTGGGTTAGCACTGACTTCCAAATTATATTTAATTGGACAATTATTCAAACTGAAAAACCTGCACAGGAAACGAACGCGGTGCTTAATAAACACCTTGTCTCCTCAGCCCCAAACAGGCAAGTCGTTTACTGACCCAAGAGGCACAATTTTGTCTTTGGTAAATTTATTTTGAAGTAATTGCCGACTCCGGGAGTAACCATTTTTCAAAGAGAAACTTGGCTCTAGCCAGCAGAATAATAAATTGTTCCCTGACCCGTGTGAAGCCTAATCCCATTAGAAAAGCGTGCACTTAGAGGTGGAGGGCGGCGCGCAGAGAAAGGCAGGCGGCCCTGCGCTGAGTGGACTCGCCCGCTGGTGACTGGAGGAGCCTCCCGGGCTGACCAGGGCTTGGCCACCGGGACCAGCCAGGCTTTCTCTGCAGAAGGGTCTGCAAAGCTGGGGAGGGGTGGGCTGGAGGTCATTACCCAGCCAGGATCGCTATGGTCAGGGTGAGAGAGCAAGAGAGCCAGCGCCACCCCAGCCACCCGTGGTGCCGCCTGAGGTCAGGGCGCAGCCCCGGGCCCCAGCTCTCCGCTGAGCCTCCGTGCACCGGCCCAGCCGCCTCGCTCTGCGCCAGGTTAGTCCTCTTTTCGTCTCCTGATCCCTGACCGGCCACCTTGTCACTGCGGCCGGTGAGGTCGTATAGAACCAGAGGGCCCGAGGCTGGTGTGTTGGTGCAGCCAGCAGCTTGGTGAGCAGCCGAGTGCCTTGGGGAAGCCGCTTTAATAAATAGACATACGTTTATAAACAGCATATCCGTATGCAAATGAGCACCTCCAGCAGCCTGGAAATGGGCTGGTCTCTGATCGCTTCCCTTTAAGCAAATACAATTTATAAAAGCTATTTTTTACCCCTCGGGAAAGGAACGAAGGGGCTTCCCTTGATTTACGAAAGGGATTCTAACATGGCTGCTTTTGAAGACCGAGGTACTCACCTTCCATGATGCACACGACCACCCAGTGCCCCCGAATCTATGCCTGGCCCAGGTGGTCTTTACCACGGCAAGGACCTTCATTCTTGGGACCGGTGTGCGTGCGCACATCTCCAGCAGACTGGAGCATAGCAAAGGAGAGGGTTAGGGAGCCTGGAGCTCTGGCTATTTCTCTTCTTTTTTTTTTTTTCCTCCACTTAATAAACTCAAACCTTGGAGAAACTAACCTGCCCCAGCCACAAAGCAGGTCTGAGCAAGAAGCAGAGGCCTGATCTTTCTGGTCCAGGTGACATCCGAACATCAGCCTGACCCCTTCTGCGTAACGTGTTCAAGAGACCCCTAGCAGTGAGCAGGCCTTTAGTTCTCCATTCCCATTTTATGGTCAGGGAAACTGAGGCTCTAGGGCTGGGGTCTCGTCTCTGGTCAAACTTTGAGGGACCTGTTCCCCAAGCTCTAGGCATTGACATGCAACCGAGGCACCCCATCACCATTATCTTTGGTCTTCTTGCAGTTTCCAGGACTTGGGCCCTTATTGGGGGCCACTTTGTTGGAGGACAGAACACACAGAGCAAGAAGGCTACCTCCTTTAGGTTCTAATTCTTGGGCCATTCCACTGCCCTACCCATTCTGGGCAGCTTCTGGACAACCAAAAGTCACCTGTCCCACACCCTCCTTTGTTCCTCCAAGACTCTTCACTTCTACCCTGCGTGTCCTGATCAATTCTTTGCTTGTCTTCTGTCATCCTTTAGCCGTCAATGACCGTGGCCTCACCTGCAGTACAGAAGCAACTTGGACGCTATCCCCTTGGGTTCTGCACCTGCCCAGAAAAAAGCTGAGGACAACGGCTAGAAAAACTGGAAGTATTTTGTCCAGGGAAGACCAGATTCTGTAAGGGGGCGTGTTTTCTCAGAGCAGTGATGGCAAACCTTTTAGAGCTTGCAGTGATACAAACAACCCTCTGCTGCATGCCATAGGTTCACCACCACTGAGTTAGAGGTTAGGAGACAGAGGTTAGGAGAGGTTAGGGGAGACAGTGCTTTGACTAACCATGAGATTTCTGAAAGGTGCACCGCCTCTCAGGGACTGCTTCCTTGCCTAAGAAATGGGATGATCAATAGAACCTGACTTACCAAGTTGTCAGGATAAAGACTGCTAACATTTTTTTGAGCATTTGGTAAATGTCAAGCATTATTCTAAGCACGTTATATCTACCCATTCATGTAATCTGCACCACAAGCCTGTGAGGGGGATTCTACCTCATTTAGCAGATGAGACAAATTAAGATTAAATTTCTTGTCCAAGGTCACACAGAAAGCAGGTACCCTTCTTCTAATGGATATACCCTATTTCCCCCAAAATAAGACCTATTCAGAAAATCAACCCTAGCACGACTTTTCAGAATGTGCTTAATACAAGCCCTACCCCAAAATAAGTCCCAGTTCAGATTGTCAACCAGACAGACCCATCTGTTCAAACACACAACAGACCTATTGAATTATAAAATGCAGTGGTAGCGAATCAAATTCAATGGTTAGATTCAATGTTGATCTTCTGGGGAAATTCGATTCGGTTCTCATCCAATTTGCTTTGGAATTATGGAAAGAATTAAATTCATGAACCAAAGTACCATTGTAATAATATTAACATGTAATTAAATATAAATAATATTAATGCTATTAATACTTAAATGATAATATAAATTATAATTAAGTTTTTGTAAATACCCAAGTAGCCACCCTTAGATGAGAGGTAAGTTAACAGATAGACTGGAGTCTTACTGCAGAATGACCAGAGAGCTGACACATGCATGAATAACGTGTGCACTTGATAACAAACAGATGTGCTTGTGTCTAATATGAATCTTCATAATCCAATATGCCGTGTGTTGTTATGGACATGATTAATGCACTCATATGAAATAAACCTTTTCTGAATTTTGGTGCCTGCAATTTTTTGTCACTTTTGTGTGGACTATCATTCTTAATATGTCATCATTTTTGTTACCACTCCTGTCTCGTAAGTCTTCAATTAACACTTGATTTAATGGAAACTCTGTGAACGCTGGCCTGCAAGGAGCCACAGCTTGTGAAGAATTCATGGGATAAAATCACTAGCAGCTGCATTGCCAGTGCACTATGAGCAGGCTCTATGGACAAGAAGTGCTCAGTTAAGGAGCGCGCTACTGCTGGACGTGAGAGACTGGGGCCACGGTTTACAGGAAATGGAGCCTCAAGAAATTCAGGCTGGAATGTGGGGTCTGGAGAGTCAGGACGATGTTCCAGAAGATAACACTAGTGTATCTGAATAAGTGTAGATTGTTGTACATGAATAAATTCAGATTGTTATACATTAAAAAATAAAACATCCTCTGAAATAAGTTCTATTGTGACTTTTGGAGCAAAAATTAATATGAGACCTGGTCTTACTTTTGGGGAAATATGGTAACAGGCCTGGCACACTATTAGTGCTAGATAAATATTATGCTTATTGTTAAGAATTGATTTTCACTGTACCAGTTTAAAGAACAGAAGGAGGGCAGGCTCTGGGGAACCAAGAAAGCAAGGTGTGTATCCAGGAAAACGTAATGGTAGGGCAAGAGCTGTCTTCATATTCTAATGGGAGGACCAGGGCCTGCCCCAGGCAAACAGGAGCATTCAGTGGGGGAAGGAAGTGAGCTTAGACTGCCATCATTTCTTATGGGGCTCTGGGACCTTGCAAGAGACCAGTGACATGACTCAGATAAGAGCTCCTAGAGGGTCCCCCTAGCCAGGTCGGAGCCCCAGTAGCAATATGAGGGGCGACCCTGCCTCTGGAAGGGCCATGCTGCCAGCCACCCAGGAGCAGAGTGTGCTGTCCAGGGCAGGAAACCCTTGTGGACCACACTACATGTTTACCCTGAAGCCCAAGCCACTTGGCTTCAGCACTGTCTCTGGGCATTGCATGGAGGGTCAGGTGATGACAGTGGAGAGTATTTCATTTGCCCATGACTGGCAGTGGGGACAGAAGCCTGGCACAGTGAGCTTAGAGGTGACTGCTGTGGCACTCTCAGTTAGTTATGAAAGGCTGGCCAGAAGCCTGGCTCAGTCAGCTGCCCGTCACATAAGGTACCACTGACAATCCCAAAACTGCCTAGGGGAGGAAAATCACACAAGGAAAAACTCACTGTCAGAGAGTCTAACACATTACTGTGAAAAGGCAGTGAGTTTCCCTTCCCTGGAAGTACGCAGGTGGAGGCTAAGCCAGCTTGTCAGGGGTGCTGCTGAGGGGCTGCTGGTCCAGTCTGAAGAGGTGGAGGTGAGCCTTCATGATCCATCCTTTGCTTCTCTTTGCTTTCTCCTCCTGTGCCTTTCTCCTCTCTCACCCAAGTACACCAAATTCCCGTGCAACTTCTCTCCTGGACCAGTCATTACTCACACATGGTTGGCTCTCCGCATGTTCAGGAGCAGAAAGCTAGCACAGTAACTCTAGCTAACACTTCCACAAGGGTCTCTGTGTACTCACAGTGTTGCAAGTACTGCTGACCCATTCACAGCCAGGTAAGCAAGGCATGGTTATTCCAACTTTATAGATGGGGAAACTGAGACCTAGGCCAGCCACACATACTGCTCAACATCTCACTTCTAGGAAGTAGTGGCATGAGGAGCAGACCCAGGTGGCTGGTCCCAGGTCCCTACACTATCCTCTTTCTAGGTTGTCTCCTGCCACACAGGGCAATGCACTGGAGTGTCTTTCTTGGCTGGGCTGGGGCTCTGAGCCCACTACAGAGGGGCTCAGGAGTGCTCTCTAGGATCCAATCAAGTCGTGCTGTGCTGGATGGGTGGCCTCCTGCTGGACATGGTCAGTGGCCTTCATACAGGCACAGTGTGGAGCACTGCCATCAGGAGAGACGTGGGGGCCCAAGGACATTCAGTTCTCACACAGCCAGGCACCTCCTCCTGGTCAGGGCTCTGCAGCTTTCTGCTGTAGGCCCAGCAGAGTGGGCTGAGCAAGGGTCTTCTTGGGGACAATGAAGAGAGCAGAAGTTGCAGAAATAGATGACTTCACTCTGCAGTCTAGGAAGAGAAGGAGGAAACTGTAAGATCAGCCAGGCACAGGCAAGGGTGGCTCCCAGAGGGTGGCTGAGACCACCCAGAGCAAGGGGAGGAAGAAGGCTGAAGGGTGGATTGGGGGACTTGGGGGGCTTTCCTCATTTTACTGGTGGGTTGCATTCATTCCCCACTGCAGGGTCCCTCTGCCCTCCCCAGGATTGGTGGGGCATTAGTGGGGTAGGGGAACCTCACAGCTGCTCTCCATGCCTGCTTCTGAGCCCTACTTGAAAATTTCCTTACCCATCACCCCCTCCAGGCCGGTCATTCCAGAACAAGTTGTGACCACGCCTTGACACTGCCATCAACCTTCAGGAGACTTCTTAGCACCCTGAGGGCAGTGCCCCACCCCTCAGCCTGGCCTCCTTTCCCACCTAGGCTTCTGTTACCTCACACCCTTCCTGTTCCCCCAAAGGGCAATTGATAATTTCAACCTCAGCTCAGCGCTCTGTTTGAATGCCTTTCTACTCACTCCCTTCTCCACCACAAGAGATATATTAATCCTCCAAAGCCCCAAAGCAGCCTGGTCCAAGTCCCTTTCTGCCTCTTGAGAGTTTCTGGGCAATAGTATCAAACCGACAGTGCACATTGCTGGAGCGCTTGCTATGTGCCAGCAGTACTGGGAAAGTTTTACACCCTTCACTGCTTTTACCTTTATAGTTGTGTGTTACCAGATTATCCACGTTTTACAAATTAGAAGATTGAGTATAAAGAGGTTAAGTAATATACTCAGGGTCACATTGCTGGTAAGGAGTGGAGCTGATAATCAAATCCAGAAGGTCTGGTTCCAGAGTCTCAACCATTACAGTGATCTCTGTCTTGTCTATGGCTTTGCTTTCCATTATTTTTTAGTTATTGTGGCCAGGAAATATTAAAGGAAAATTCCAGGTATAAATTATTCATAAGTTTTAACTTGTTTGCCATTCTGAATAGTGTGATGAAATCTCATATCAGCTGGCTCTGTCTCACCCAGGATGTATATCATCTTTGTGGCCAGGGTATCCACATTGTATATGGTACATGCTTGTTAGTTGCTGCTTTAGTTGCTTTTCTCATTGCTGAGACGAAATGCCTGACACCCCCAAGTTAAAGGAAGAAAAGTTTACTTAGCTCAGAGTTTGAAGAGGTTTCAGTCCATAGTCAGGTGGCTCCAAGGCAGGGTGGCATGGCATCACAGGGAGAAATAATCTGTTGCAGAACAGGAAGGCAGCAAGAAACAGCAGCAGAAACAGCAGCATCCCTCTTTCTGTCCCTTATATTCCATCCACACTACCCATCCTTAGGGTGGGTAGCACTCACACTCAGGGCGGGGCACCCTTAATCCCAGCATTATACCTTTAACCCAGCGCCACATACTTCATCCCAGTATCATACACCCTAGATCCAGCCCCATGAGACTTTAGGGGACATCTAGCTACAAGCCATAACAGCCACTTAGTAACATCTGAGTTATCAGATTGGCCTGTATTGTAATGTTGTGCTCCAGTAACCACTATTTTCCTTAATGTCTCCAAAGCACACAGGAAGTGATGCAAAGTGATTATTAAGGCATAAAACATAGAAAGGCAGACTAACACTGGTGTTATGTGACAATATCACAAAGTATATCGAAGAAAACATGGCGTATATATGGGGAGTTAGGTACTATCTGAGATTTCAGGCACTTACTAGGGGTCTTCAGATATATCCTCTACCTAGAAGAGTACTACCATATTTTATATTCATAGGTTTGGGTGTTGGTTGCAGGTTTTGTTTCCCTCTAGAGTGAGGAAAGGAGCCCTTGAGTCTATATCTATGTTATTACAAACCTGTTACCTAAAAGTAGAGTCAGATCCCATAGTTGCCTGATGCCTCTGGTGGTGGGAGGCTCAGTCCTTGCCTTCTGAGTCCATGTTACCTTGTAGGAGCATCCAGGAAGGGCTCCTCCCAGGCACCACCTGCAGCCTCCATCCCTGGGTTTTTCCCATCCCCATGAGCCTCTGGAGTCTCCTAGCTGCCATCTGGTCAAGACCCTCAGACTGGACGCAACAGCCCAAGTCAGTGCAAAGTTGCTGAAAGGAGAGCTGGGGGTCCCCATGAGCTAGGCTAAGGAGCCCCAGCTCCACCAAGGTGCTGGAAGGCTGCACACAAGAAGACTATTCTGCAGAGGAGGAAGGGGGAAACTAGGGATAGGACACCAAGAAGCTAAGATAAATGGGAGAAAGGCAACACAGACCCCTCCTAGGAAAACGCGAACACACAGAAAAATGGTGCCTGCAGATGAGTTTAGGAGGTAACAGTTAATTACAGCTTCCTTGAAAGCATCAAGGGACAACTGTGCATTAGTGTTTGATCTTCATGCTTTAGATCCATTATCTTCATTCCTTCCAGAAATCCTTCAAGGGGGCTTCTGTATGTTGCATCCTGGCAGAAAACAAGTGGCACCCTCAAACTGAGTACAATGAGGGGAACTTCATCCATGGACTATCTACCCAAGTGTGACCAGACTTAAGAAGAGTGATAAAGATTGGTATCATACCTGAGAGGTAGGGACAGTGTGGAGCCACTGCCATTCTAAACTAGAGAGGACACGGGGTGGGGGGGGACAGATACTGGAACCCAAGAGAGGATTAGGCTAATCTCACACAGAAGGTGTTGCCCTTCAGCTGAGGCCACAGCTGCTGGCCATGCTGCAGAGGGAAGCTAGGGAAGAACAATGACAACATAAACACAGCCCAGGCCATCAGCCTCCTGGGGCACGGGCACAGGGTAGTCCTTGGGAGTCCAGTACCTAGTCATAGCCAGAGGTTCTGGAGAGTGAATGTGGGGGCTCTAAGTGGGAGAAATCAAAGGTGACCCCGGTTTCTGACGTGGGCTTTGGAGGCATATGGTGGTGTAATATTCTGTGACAGAATCCAAGAGAAAGGAGGACAAGATAGTCCTGAGAGAAAACCCTGCATCTGCCTTGAAGCTCCACATGGCCCTTGCTGACTCTGTGACCCCATGGAACCATCTCATCTTGTCCTAGGCCACTCTTATTTCAGGAACGTAAGACTTATCCCCCACGTGAAAGTGTCTCCTTTTGTCTTAATCACCTCAACCACAGCACTCCTCTTTTTTGCTGTGATCATTCTTAATCAGGTACATGGGCCCTTGGAGCCCCATAGAGGGGCAGCACTCAGGGGAATCTGAAATATCTGTGGACAAGAGGCAGACAAGACAATGGGGACAACAGGGAACAAACAAGCCCAGACTCTGGAATCAGACCCAACTGAGTTTGTCATGCACAAAGTTGTAAAATGTTATATATTCAGGACTACATAAAATCATGGACCTTTGTTTTCTATAATTCATCTCTTCTTGCTCTTGAGCTTGTGTTATCCCAGATGACTGAGAAAGAGCAGGAGAAACGCTTTACCTTGCCAATTAAAGAGAGCTCAGCCCTTTCCAGGTGAAAAACTGTCTCTTTCAGGTTAACTCAGCATACTGTGCATAAATACTCAGTGCTTCAGATTCAAACTCCCCTTGAGGATGGTTTCTTCCTTCAACACAGCTTCATTCTACTTCCTTTTTCCTAAGTTGTCAGCAACCTGCAGACACAGCTCACACTGCTCATGGTGGCAGGGAGAATGTGTCAGGTTGCCTGCTACCGTTTGTCCTTCGCTGGTCTTAGACAGTGTAGTTGGGCTACTCCTGGTATCCAATGGGATGCTGAGTCCTAAGTACAGTCCACGCCCAGGTTGTGAAATCTGTACCTGTCACATATAAGCCAGGTTATGCTGTGATGAGCCCCTCGTCCCATCCCAGTGACATGCAACAAAAGTTTGCTTCTTGTCCATGTTACTCATCAGCACAAGTCAGTGGTGGACTCTGTCCCAACTTTTCGTTATCTTCATTCCAGGGCCTGGGCTGATGCAGCCGCCCTTGTGTGGGGGCACTGCTATGGGAATGGCAGGGGGAAGGAAGTGTCATTAAAGACTTCTTCATGTCAGCAGTTCAAAATGCTCCACCCTGGACATGGCTCATGTCATTTCTGCTTACAGTGTTTTGGCCAGAAACTTGTCATGTGGCCTCATGAGGAAGTGGAAGCTCAGTCTTACCCCATGCCAGGAAGGGGAGAAAAATCATAATTAGTACTTGGCAAGCAGCACTAATGTTCTGCAGCCTCCACTCCCTGACCAGACCGCAGACCCCTGAATTCATCATCACTTTTCCTGGGGCCCTTCAAGGCCTGGGATCGCTGAGTAGTTTCTCCCCCTGCCTGACTGTGTGAGCGTGGGGAGGCCCTGTGGGACTCCCTCTGCTCACACACCTAGACTGCCCCTTCCCTCCAACGGCCATTTCTAGACGCTGGTGGTGCATCCTGCCCTCACGCTTGGGAGCTGGATGCTTCACTGAGGAGCTGACCTTGTCCCTTGTCTCGAGAGGACAGCAAAGAACTCTACTCACTAGGACCGTACAAACCCATCTGGGTAATGGACTCCACACTTCCTGGGCTTCAACACCAGAAGCAAACAGGGTAGAGCCTGTGCCTCCCTTCCAGCTCCACTTCCTCTTCCTGTCTGAGGAGCTTCCTGTGGATTGTGTCCTCCACCTTCCGTATGCCATGACTTATGGGAAAGCTTTAAGACCCGAGCCCAGTAGGCCTGACCCAGTTGTGTGAAAGGCACTCTAGGAACTCTGAAAATCTTATTCTCAACTAAGCCTGGCTAGTGATGTGTCCATGCTGAGTCTGCCTCTGCGTTCCTGCACACCACCCTGAGTACCCCTCAAACAGCTGGTACCTCTGGTCCAGAGAAGTGAGTGAACACTGGTGGGAAATGGTGGTGCAGGAAGTAGGAGAAAGCCACAGGACTCCATTTAGCACCATCATCCCTTTAATTTAGCAGGCATATGCCTCTGAGTGAGTCACTTAACCCAGCATCCCAGGGCATCTGCTGACTAAGCTGGGGCCAGGCCAGCTTCCCACCAGCCATACAGCACCCTTCATTGTCTTCCCAGAGCAGCTCTGGGGATTTGAGTCTCGCTGCTGATGCCCTCTATTTTCTCTCTGGTGACTCTCACTGCTCGTGTCCCCTTCTACCTATGTGGCCTCCTTCATGTTGGTGGCTTAGCCAAGCCTCATTTTTCTTCATCTGTGAGTCAGGGAAAGCAATAGCCTCTATCACATGGGATTGTTGGACTAAATTACATAAAGCCTTTCAAATGGGGTTTGGGAGTATATGCAAAGTGTTAGCTATGGTCATTATTGTTATTTTCCAATTCTCTCTCCTTGGAGAACCCTTTGTACTTTGGGGACCTGCGTCCCAGTATCTGTCATGGTCCAGCGTGGAGTTAGTGCATTCCTGCCCTAGCTGGACCCCACAGTCTAAATTATCACAGAGGTGCTGAGGGTGCTCTTCTCAAGACTCCCTCACATCAGCTCTGCCATTTCCTCGAGCTCCTGGCTTTGGTGTGCATGCTGCTCCTCTGATCACCTTACTTCTAACTCTCCAATGACCTCTCTGCACTGCAGAGTCAGTGTCTGGAGCGATGTCCCCAGGATATGCCTAGGCCATTGACCAACAGGGATGAAAGCACAGCTCCCTTACCCCCACGAAGGACAAGTGGGAAGGGCAGTTTGTACTCCAGGGTCCTCCCCCCACCAAGATCAGTCTGTCTCCTCCTCATGGGAACTATTCTTAGCCACAGGTAAGGGCAAGAGGATCAGCTGTCTGTTGAGCACCTGTTGTATACATGGCACTTCCCATGCCATGTCTCACTGAATCCTCAAAACTGCACTGCCCTATAGGGCACATTAGCATTCCCACTTTATAGATGGGGAAACTGGTGCTTGGTACAATCAAGTGACTTACTGAAGGCCATCCAGTGGGGATATGTTAGAGAAGGATTTGGGTCCAGAGCAGAGAGCTTTGCAGCCTGCACTTCCCCACCCCCATACAAGGATGCACAAGGGATGAGAATGGAGTCCAGATACATGCACATCACAACTCTGTCTAGCACAGTCTTTTGTCTTCTCCATGCCACATGGAGCTTGCTCTAGAAACCTCTGAGAATGGCTTGGTCTTCCAAGGGGAAGGGAGAGCCTGGACACTGCAGTTCAGGAAGGTGTGAGCAAAGACAGGAGTATCAGGGCGGGTCACAGAAGAACTTCCTTCAGAACCAAGGACAGAGCTCGGACTGAGCTCAGGGGGTTGAGAGGGGAAGGGAAGAGGGAAGTGACAAACTTCCCATGCTGGTACAATCAAGTGACTAGGGACTTTCAGTCTTGGGATTTTCATGGGGTCATCAGCCCCAAGCATTCCTGACCCCAAGAATTTGTAAAGGACTGGGGTCTGGGACAAAGAGGGTGAGGAAAGCACAGAATACTGGGCTGGAAAGGAGGGGAGGGAACCTACTCATTCCTGGACTGACACCCAGGGGTAATATTTATGTCTTACCTTCTGTTTAGGTCCCCAGACAAGATCCTAAGCAAGTAAAACCTAACTGAGGGGCTCCACACCCTAATGTACGCATAACCTCCAACTCTACCCTCATCCATCACAGAATACCTTCTCTCCAAAACTGAGTCCTAATTCTATTCCCCAGTCATCCTCTCTCCTAGGTTTGCCTGGCAGCCTCCTGTGACCTCTGACCTGGCCCAGCTTTACCCTAAAACATCCCGACTGACCTCAGACCAAACATACTTTACTCTGCCCTTACTCCTACTATTAATGTACTCACCCGGAGACCTTGGTCCCAATATCCAGCTTGTCCACAGCTTCATCAGGACCATGCTGAACATCTGGTGGCCAACAGCCTCTGCCTGCCCTACCCTGACAGCTGTAAGAGACCCTGTAGAGCAGCTTGTTCTCTAAATGGCTCTGCTGTCCCTGAGCGGGTGATGGATGAGCTTGGTGTTATCAGCCCCATGGGAGGGAGTCACCAATTTCCCTGCCTGTCACTTCCCCATAATTTGTAAAGCACAAGAAGCAGATTCCATCTCTCAACACCATTTGACTCTGTCCCTGCCCCTCTAGCCTCCTCGGGGCCAGGTCTTAGCAGGCATGGCCCAAGTGTGTGATCACTTTCCAGAGGCTGTCAGTGACCCTCTGCTGGTCTCCGTGGCTCATTCCTCACCAGGTCTGCTGGGCCATGGCCTCAGGACACATTCCCAGATCATCTGAGGCTTTGATGCACCACCAGGGTCCTGCCTGCACCACACCTTCAGTCCCACTACAAGATGACAGAAATCCTACAGGCTCTGAATTCTCAGAGACTGAGGACCAACACCTGCCTGGACAGGCAGGAAGGATACAAATAGGTGTGCGCTGGCCTCTGTCCAAACAAGCTGAACATGAGGGGCCTCTACTGCTGTCAAGGACCCAGCGCAGGGGCAGAGCTGGTGGGCAGTGGCTCTCTGCCCCATTGAGACCTGGGCATGTGAGGGAAGCATGGTTCAGAAACAGGCCTGCAAGTACCAGGGAGGATGGATGCTGCAGCCAGAGCCTGGCGGGATCACTCCAGGTGACTGAAAGAGTTGAAAACCAACCCTCCAGAACAGTGAGACCACCAAGGACAGAGCTCCAGTACATCACCCTGGGGCTCAGAGGCAGAACCCGCCATAAAGAGAAGAGGGTGGCCAGCTGGAGACCTCAGCCTGTGGTAATGTCCAGGTTGACAAGCCCAAAATGCTGCATGTTAGAGTCCCACTCCCCAGGTGCACAGCCTCAGGACAGGCCCTCCTGGGCCCCAAAGCTGGGGAGATGAGACGCCCTAGGAAGGTGGAATGGGTACTGAAGAAGATAAGGGTACTGATGGGGAGATTTTATTTCAATATAAGAAAAATCTTCTAACCATCACAGCATCCAATTTGAAAGAAAATCTAAAAAGAAGACATCCCATCAACTCTCTGATTGTTTGTGGGCTTTGAAGACTGCCTGTAAAACCTCCTCCGTAATTAAGTAGAATGACTCCATTTTGCCACATAAGTATGGTTATTGCTCCTCAGTGGCTGCAATTAATATAAAAGCAGATTAAGGAAGCCATCATGAAGGCATAATGAGTTTTTAAATATTAATTAATATGTTAATAACCATTCTCTAGGTTTGAGTGAGATTTTGGTGCTGTTAGAAAGTTTTCCTGCCAGGGACCCAGAAATGCTTGCATCCTGCCCCCCACACCACCACCTTGCCAGCAGGTGTCCCTAAGGAGCAATAGCAGAGCCCATTTCATTCATAGCTATGTGAATGCCCAGAGTCCCCTCCAGAGTGCTCTTAGTGGAACATGGAGCAGTCATTCAAGGTCTTGTCAGCGTCTTTCATGCCCCACACATAAATGCAGCCTCAATAGCTCCAGGCCTAATGTGAGACAACCCTGGGGTTCTGTGTCCACAGCTCCCCCCACCAGCTGGACCCAGACGGCTGAGCAACAGAGAGAGAGGGCTCACAACCTGCCCAGGTCACCAGGATGCCAAACACCTGCTAAGGTGGTTCCCACGGCCCTGCAAAACCCCCATGGGGAGCAGCTGGGAGGACAGTGGGCAGGGGAGAAGTGCCATGGGAAGGAAAGTGAGCCATTTCCTTCTCCAGACATTCAGACTCTGTCTCTCTTAGCTTCTGGTCTGTCCAGCAGGGACACAGCTGTCTCACTCTGGACCAGCAGCAGCTCACCATATGGCTCTGTTCCCAGCTCCCTAAGGCCTCCCTGTGGGCCTGTGGGAGCACTGCTAGACGCCCCAGTCTCTGAAACAGGTTAGGACAGGACACAAGTAGCCCCAGCCATTTAAACCTTACACCAAAAATTCACCATCTCAAGGGACAACCTAGGCTAAGTCACCTATGAACCCCACAGAAGAGATGCCATGAGCACCTAAGCTGTGATTTTAAAAAGCCCCCAAATCTGAATTTCACATTCTTCAACTAGAATGATATCCTTCTCATGTGTTACTCTACATCCCAAGCTCTCCTTTCCCCTGTTGTTTTGGTTGTCTCAGCTGCAGGGTCCTCCTTGGAGGATGTTGGGTACCGTTTTACTTTTGCAGCTGAATGGCATGCTTCTGGAGTAGTTTTCAACTAGTTTGTATTAAGATGGCTCAAAATCACACGTGCTAATTTTCCTAAAATGAAATAAAATATGAGCCGAAGCCCCAAGTCCAGATCTATGGAAGCCAAGTGTGAGTGCTGCAGTAGTGGCCGTCCTGAGGCAGAGTGAAGCGCTAGCTCTCTAAGTGTAGCCCAGCACCTCCACCTGCTGGAGGAACCCTGTGTCAGGGAGCAGGGAGACAGGGTCAGACCACACTGCCTCTGACAGTGTGGCACCATGCAGATCCATTCCTTTTCTGCAGGGTGAGAGTTTCAGTCCTGCCCTGCATACCCACCAAAGTCATGGAGATGAACTGCAGAGCAGCATGCCAAGAGGAGGCAGCTATATAACCACGTCCCCTCCTCCCTTCCTAACACTTTCTCTGTGGACAAGCTCCAAAGATGAGGCGATATTGCTGAGGAATAGCCCCTGCCAGGGCTCACCTCTACTGCCTCAGGAATCCTCATACCCCGCCCCACCTCCAAGCTCACCCCCAGGCCTCATCTGCCTTCCTTATCCCTGCCTGGGTTTGAACTCACATTCTCATATGTAAAGCCAGAATCCTAACCATTTTGGCAGACTAACAATCTAGAGCAGGTGTATATAAAACCTCACACAGTGGCCCTGAAACAAGGCCAGCAGATTGCTGTAGCTGCTGGTTTCAAACAGGAGCCTAAAGAGAATTCTTTCTGTGGTCTGTTGGCCATTTCAGAACTTTGGAAATGGAATGGTTAATTCATCAGAAAGAAATAGCAGGCGAGTATGGCAGACTTTTGGTGGCCTGCAGGAGAGAGACCCTGGTGCCTCGGGACCTGCACCATGCAGCTGACTCAGGGTGCTGGGAGAACAAGGAGCTCCTCCCCTCTCTGGGGGGCGGCTGAGAGTGTGGCAGACTTTTGGCAGCCTGAAGGAGAGAGACCCTGGCACGTCAGGACCTGCACTGTGTGGTTGACTCGGGGTGCCAGGAGAACAAGGAACTCCTCCCCTCTCTGGGGGGAGGCTGTGATCCTGCCAGCATGTGGGCTGAGAATCAGACATCTCATGTTGTCCTGTCCCCCGTCCCGTGTCCCCCCTCCCCCTCCCCCTGCTTAGCAAGTGGGAGCCAGTGAACTACACATGTTGTGAAAAGATTGGCTATGTTATTTAGTATGCGCTCCCCATATGCAAAGATAAGGATAACCATTTGGAAGAAAACAAGAGACAATATGACAGATAGTGAAGATCTCTGGTTGTCTAGCTTTGAAATTTATGCTTTCTTATGTCCTGTTCTGTTCTGTTTAATTTTACTCTCTTTTAAAATAAAATTTAAAAAATTAAAAATAAAAACCTCACACAGAAACCAGGTATGATGGCACAAGTCTATAATCCTAGCATTTTGGGGGGGGCTGAGGTGAGAGGTTTGCAAGCTGAAGACCAGCCTGAGCAACTTAGCAATTTAGCAAGACCCTATCTCAAAACGGTTCAGAATGTACTTTGAATTCAGGCCTCGGTTCAGTGGGGAGGGGCAACTCACACAGACACATGTCCCTGGAATACCCACATCATATTCAGCCACCAGCTTGAGCATTCTGTGCCAGCAATCTCCCCTGGGGGCATGAAAAAGTAGAATATTATGAACATGGCACTGCCATCTTCTGTCCAGATGGTTTCAAACTTGCTGAGGCGAAGGGCTGAGCCTTTTCTGAGGAGCATCATTTGGGGCCAGCAGAAATAAGGGGAGCTCTGCAGAGCATGCTCCGCATCCGATAGGCCTTGATTAGTGGGGAAGAGGCCGGTGGGCTGCTGGCCTTTGCACGCTGAAGCTTCTGTTCCATAATCAGAATCCCGGGATGGCAGGACTGGGCACGGACTTCATGCCTATAGAGGAGCCAGCTGGGGGCAGCCTGAGTGCTGGCTTCTGATTTCTTCTCCTCGCAGGGAAAGGTGCAAAGCTTCTGGGAGCTGCAGCTTCGACCCGGAGCAGGGAACTGCTGGCCCCAGGCTCAAGGGAGCCGCAGCTGCTAATTGCAGCTTCTAAGGCTTGAGTGGGAGGGAGGCGGGGTGGGGTCTTTCTGCCACCTTTTCCACAGAGCCCTTGACCCTACTCCCTGCAGACAGCCAGTGCTCCGAGGCCCTGAGGGCGCTTGAGAGAAGATTCCAGTACGTTCTGGGCTCAAAGTTCCCCCACACGCTTGACAGGCCACAAGGGTTCAGCCCGGGCTTATGATACCCCACACCTAATTGTTATACATAAAAATGTGGCTGCTGTGAGTGAGGAATCAGACTTGTGATTCTGTTTCATTAATGAGCCACAGGGGTCAGTGGCCATAGGACCAGACAGTACTGTTTGAGGCAGCAGAGAGAAAAATCTTGTGTAGTTTCACAGTTGCCCGAGACCCTGAGGAATGACAAGCTGTCCCCTGACCCTATCCTCTCCACTTACCCATGCAAGGAGGCAGGGGGAAGGGAGTGGAGAGGGAAGAGAGAGGATTTCCTGAGAGAGGAGGACGGGATTCCAGACATTTAAAGGAGACCCCTGGTGGACGGAATGGACATCCGAACTGGAAGGCAGATTTGAAGCAGAAGCCCCGGGAGTCCACACTTCCTGTAAAGGATTGAAGACTTTAGGTGACACACAGTGAGACTATAAAGCGTGCCGTTGGCTAGACCCCTAAATGTGCTTTATTCCTGTTGGCCCCAGTCTGGGGAATATGAGGTCCCTCCGCATCAGCTGTCAGATAGCTGGACCGTATCTCACCGTTTAGCACAGTGGTGGCTGTCAGTGATGACCCAAGGCCTTTGGTAGAGCAGGAAGCACCTAGCACACCCATAATGCCAAGGGAGCCCCCTGGATCTGAGGAGCCTGACTCCAAGTTGGCTCCTGAGGCAGAGGAAGTGCTCACCAAGGGGGGGGGGGTCACGCAGCTGTACTGCATTACACAAAATAAAGGTGGAGGCCCAGCCTAGCCCATCCCCCAACCCCAAGCCCCATGCCCGGTGCCCGGTGCCCAGGCCAGCTGCTCACGCCTCCTCTCCGCCCTCCTCCACTCAGGGCTGTCATCAGACTCATTGGCTCCCAAGTTCTGAAATGAACTCTGCTCCAAGTAATTACAGCTCTTCAAGTTTCCCGTCCTCTGTTTAAAGAATTCGTCCTCTCGCCCTCAATGCCCCATCAGCTCCCTAATTAGCAGCGCACAGCGCGATTACATATTCTCCGCAGCTCGCTGGGTCCGGCCCCCCTAATGAGTGTTTGTGGACAGCTGGGAGCCCGCCCGGCGGCCCTCAAGCCAGGAGTCAGGGCCCAGGAGTGTGAGCTGTCAGCGCTGTGATGGGGCTGGAGCTGGTCGCAGCCCTGTGGGCCTCCAGGAGGAAAGGCCTTGAAATATAAATGAAGATGAATATTCATATTTGGTTCAATAAGTGCCAACTATTAATATACATGTCTGTCGGGAAGAGGAGGCAGCGTGGAGCCAATTGTGCCAGGCATAATTGGGCTCCTAATTCACAATTAGCCTGGAGCTCTAGACCTCTGCACAGCCAAAACCTGGGCCCAGGACCGAGGACTGGGCAGGGGCTGGTGCCCACGGCCAGCCCAACACCTAAGGGGCCTCCGGTCTTAAGACCCCTTCCTTGAAGGAGAGGACTCAAGGAGGAAGAGGAAGCCTTCCTGCAGGAATCCCATAGGGATTGCAGGGAATTACAGAATATAACCTTCTAAGGGACTCCCTTAGACACATTTGAGCCATACCCACTGATCCTGGAAGCTGGGGTCCCTGAGGTGAGGCCATCAGCTCAGAAGAGCTCTCACCAGGTCTGTAACTTTAGGGAACACACAAAATGCCTGCAGGTCCATGGGAACCGAGGTCAGGAAATGTTAGTGTCGCCTCTGAAATCTGGCTTCCCAGGGCTCAGCCTGTATGGCCCTCGGGACATCAGTTCCCTCCTGGCCAGGCTGCTGATTGAATAGTCATTCAATCTCTCTTCCAAACTCTAGCTCAAAGATGCCTTCTCTTGGTTCTGTAGAGACAGCTTGTGTGTCCTCCACTGTGGCAGGGCTGCCACCAGATGTAGGCTTCTCCATCTTCTACAAATAGCAGGGTGCCTGCAAGAGGTCACAGAGTCATGCGGAGGAGTGGCCCCTCCTGAGTCAACAGGGAAGACCCACACCAGCAGACATCAGTGCCAAGGCCCAAAAGAGAACATCTCTGACCTGGGAATGGGCAAGGACCTCACCTGGCCACACCTGAAGAAGCTTAGAGACATTTTGGAGCCTTGGCACACTGGTGGGTGGGGCACCAGGTAGGCGTCAGTTGAGTGTAGGTTGCTCCAGCCAGGAGCAAGATCTGAAGTCTGCTCTGCTCATCTGCATTTCACAGATGAGGAGACTGAGGCACAGAAAGGACACAAGGAGGAAGGCTGAGTGCAAAGCAAAGCCACTCACTGGTCTCACATCCTGGGCTCTGCAAAATTAGCTGGTGGAGCCAGCAGGGGATTTTTAGTCTTCCTCATTTCCTTTCCTTCTTTTTACAAAAAATTTTATACAAAACCTTGCAAGACCAAGCAAGGCAAGTATTTGTACCAGAGGCCAGGGGACCACAGTGACCCAGAGCCTGAGCTGGACAAGGGGTGTTCACCATGGTGGGCCAGTGCAGACAGGGTGAAGGGGACACCCATGTCGGAGGGCAGTGCAGCCAGGGCACTGATCACACTCGGGGTGGATCGCATATGTGAATAATCAAAGCTGACAGGATCCATGTTTCTCTTTGGAGAGGAAGGGAGTGACCGCAAGCGAAAGGAGACCTTCATGAATCATGTGACTCACAGGATCCAAAATCAGACCCTTTCAAAGCAAGAACTCTGGGTTATAATTCCAGGTATCAATGTCAATTCATGACTTGCACTATACAGACCATCCCCAACTATGATATTTTCACCTTCACGGTGATAAAAAAGCAATAGGCACTCAGTAAAAACCGTAGTTTGAATTTTGATTATTTCCCAGTCTGGTAATGTTCAGTACAAGACTCTTTGGAGCCAGGCTGGTTAGAAGCAGGGAGCAGGCCGTAGCCCCATTTTAAGTTGAGACACATGTGTAGATATAGATTAGACAAAGCAAAAAGATAGATGTGATTGTGATCTCTGGATTAATAGATCCATACTCACGCCTTCCCTAGCACGGTGCACTGAGCAGCAACACCCAAAGCAAAAGCATACCCTGCACCCAGCTCCTGGATCCTGAATGTGCTTGTCCACTCCAAGGACCAGGGCTTCTCCAAGAAATGGCTGATTCCAGACCTGGGCAGGAAAGTAGAAGACCAGCCCAGGACACCTTATTGTCCCCAAAGTAAGAACATATGCAAAGACTAATGGGGACATATCAGAAGGACACGATGCCAGCCTGCTGGGGCTCCCACTGCCCAAATCGGGGGCAAATTGAACATCAAGATAAATAATAATTTTGACAGTTTATAACCTAAAAAAATAGAAAACCATGAATCTATACTGACATGAATGAATAATTGAAATTTTAACGAGGAGTGGGATATTTACATAGTCTCAAAGACCTTCCCAACACAGTTATTAATTACAAAGGAAAAGGTAATTTTCCAATGGAGATGCCTGCAGACAGCACCTTTACCCTGCATGGAAGGAGGAAGATGAACCACCAGCGTACACCTGCCCCCAGGAATCGGCTCCTGAGAAAAGTTACACTGACTGGAGGTGAGGGCAATCTACCAAAAACGGACCCATCGGTTCAAAAGTGCAAGATGAAGAAAGACCAAGGAACTGTCCCATATTGAAGGAGACTAAAGAAATATGACAACTAAATGAGTCATATCATCTGAAAGTTGATTCTTTTGCTACACAGGACATCATCAGAACAACCAGTGAAACTTGAGCAAGGTCAGAAGACTAGTTATGTATCTATGATGCTTTGCAGGTTTTGCTGCTGTTTTGAAGGAGGAAGTAGTGAAGGAAAACACTGAAGCACAGAAGGGGGCCTGATGTGATATCCGGTAGCCACCTTATTATCAAACGGCTCAGGGAACAAGACAGTTATGTGTACTAAATTTACCACTTTTCTGCCAAGTTGAGGTTATTTCAAAGTAAATCTTAGAAGACGAGGGGAAAGTCTTTGTCTTGGCTAAGGCTCAAAGCTAGCAAAACAGAGGTTCAGATGCCCAAATCCTAAGCGATGTTCTGAGTGGTCCAGGCCCAGTTTGCTAAAGAAGATGGCTGTGCTGGTCCACGCTGGCCTGGGCCCTCACCCAGCCACTTGTTTGCAGTTGGCAGGAGAGCAAAGCCAGAGACAGGTGATTTGGAAGTGAAGGTTTCCCTGGAAAGATCAGGTGGTTGTATTGTTCTCCTGTGCCCTCTAACGACACCCCCGCCTCCCCTGTTGGAAGTGTTTCCTGGCAAGTGCAGGGGTTCTTGAGGGGCCATGGTAGAAAGTCTGAAGGCCAGAGGCAGCTGTGACACCTGGGATGTGGCAAGAAAAGAACCAACCACTCTGGAGATGTAGGGTCCATGCTGGGAGGATTTGGCTGGGCAGAGACAAGGATGTCCCTAGCAGCAAGGAAAAGGCCAGAGGACTCCAGGTGTCCAGAGGAGCTGTCCCCAGGCAGTCTGGTGGCAGTGCATGGTGACTTCAGGAAATGATGCTGATACAAAGGGTGCACAGATGTCCCGGGTGGCTAGGAGGACGTTGCTGACGTCTGAATGCTTGGGCTGGGCTTGCTCAGCACAGGCCTCTGCCTCCAGCGCTCACCCCTGCCAGAGCTGTTCAGACAGCTTCCCTGTCTGCAACTCCTGGCTGCAGCTCATATGAAGGTGTCTGCAACGCATCTGCGACATTGCCACATGACGAACCCCTCCAGAACCCTGCAGCCACAGTGTTTGTCTTCTTGCTGACTCCTCCGCAGGAGACGGGTCTGCCGTACAGGGCTGCAGGGCTCTGTTGGGTCCAGAACTGCTCCTCGGGCCCAATAGAGGAGCCACAGCTCCTTGGGCATGTGTGCCTCAGTCTTCTGCTTTCCAAGAGAAGTCTCAGGTTGTATTAGTTTTCTACTGCTGCATAAGAAATTACCATTTACTTACTGGTTTCAAACAATATCCACGCACTAGTGCACAGAAGTGCTGTGTGATGAGTTCTCTGCCCTGACCAAAATCGAGGTGTCGAATGGTTGTGTCTTATCTGGAGCTGGGATTCCTTTTCCAAAGTCATTCCTGCTGCTGCCACTGCAGGACTATCCATGTCCCTGGAGTACAGACCGCATGGTCCCAGCTTCCAGATGCCACCCTCATTCCTTGTCATGTGGTCACTCTGTCTTTAAACTACTAACAGTAGCTAACAAATCTTTCTTGTGCTTTGAATCCTTCTGACTTTCCTTTCTGCTATTATCCAGAGAAGCCACTCTGCTTTTAAAGGGCTCCCCTGATGGGCTCAAACCAATGACCTCTGCATCTTATGGTCAGCCGATGGGGGACTTTAGTTACATCTACAAGACCATTTCACAGCAGCACCTGGATCGCAATTTCACTGAATAACTAGTGTCAGGAATCTTACGGCCCATCTGTAGAATTCTGCTTACCACACAGAGCTAAGCCCAGCCTCTGTGGGAGGGAAACACACACCTTCAAGGGGAAGGAAACAAAAAACTCCTGATACATCATCCTATCCATTATAGGGGCCTGGGACACCTGAGAAGCCACCCACCTGTCCCCCAGACAGCAGTGCCTGGGCAGGACCTGAGGGAAGGGGAGGTTCCTCATTCACTCCCAGAGGCTCTGTCACTGTCCTCTTCCCAGAACAGCCTGGGGCTGGGACCTGGTATCTGACCTCCCTCCTTGGGCTCCCTGTGGTGTCTCACTGTTTTCCCACCTCCGGTCTTCTTTCCACTTCTCAGCCAAGTCCTCCTGGGCAGCCACCACCTCAGGGCTGAGTGGAGCCCTCCTGGCCCTCAGATGTCCACAGACACTTGCTCCACTCTAGGCTAGAAACTGAGGCGAGGCCCCTTCTCCAGGCCCTGGGCCATCCACCCTCCCTGCAGCATCCTTGCTGCCCTCCTCACCCTCGTCCCTGACCAAGTCCCAGGCTCCTCCCAGCTCCCAGGCCTTGTCCACATGAGTCTCTCCTCTGGCTGAACTCTGGGGCTGCTGTCTCCGATCCCATTTCCTATCCCTATCCCTATCCCCAAATCCTCCCAACCCTTCAAGGCCTGGTCTGTATGCTCTGCTCCTCCAGAAGGCCCCAGCAGACACCCACCCAACCCCATCTATCTCCTCTCTGCTCTGGGGCTGGAGGAACTCTCCTCCGAGGGGTCAGGATAGAGGCAGCCAACACCCATCATAGCACGGGAGGTGTAGGCGTGCCCTAAGGCAGAGTGGGCACCCCAAAGTGCAGATGTGCCCCGTGTCACTGCGGGATACCTCATCTTACAGGAAGGGCTCAGCAGGGCAGACACCCATGCGCCACTGTACCAATGCCACCTCTCACAAGCTGGCCCCTACATGCTCTGGGGTGCTGGCTCAATGTTGAAGCTGCCTCTGTTGGCCCGATGGGGCATCTTTGCTGCACTGTGCTGCCCAGGGGCCCAGGAGCTGAGTCCACTTGAGTCCAGAGGATGACCCCGGCATCATGAGACTGGCTCTGGTGGTTCCCAGCCAGCACAGGCTTGGGCAGGGTGGCTTTGAGAACAAGGTCACATCTCGGCAACCAAAAGCCAGTCCAGCTCCTTCCATCAAGTTTTTAACTAGAAAAATAGTGTGCCCATTTCTCTGTAATACACCTCTGGGCTTTTTTATTATGACTTCATTTCCCCTTGTAATAATGGAACGTCTCTATAATTGTAAAAGTGTAATAGAATCTAATAGAATTTCATTTGGCGCCCGGAATGCTCCGTGCCATGGCCGCTCGTTCGCAGTGAAATAATGATGTCTAATGCCCACACACGGCTCCCCGTGACCTTATTCAATCTTGGGGCTGATCGGGAAATATATTGATTCAATTATACACTGATGACAAATGAACTCAAAGAAAGAGGAAAAAAAGGTCAGCATATATTTGAAAATGTAAATCTTAGCAATGTCTTTGGGGTTTGCCCAAAAAAAAAAAAAAGCCATTTCAAAATGCCATTTGTGGCTAATAGTATGGAGTTCCAGACTCCATCAGGGAGACACGTTGGGTCACTGGAAAGCGTTAGTGGGGTGTCGCTGCTCCAGAGCTGGGATCAGGCCTAAATCCTCCCTGAGAACCTTCTGCCCTGCGCAATGTCTTCCAAGCCCGCCTCCCTCCTCCCCACTCTCCCTCCTTTCCTCCTCCTGCTTCTTCCTTCCTGGGATAGGACAAAGAGGTGGGGTGACATCGTCAAACTACTGACCCACGTGAAGGACACAGGCGAGCTGGGGCTCCAAGGTTATGAACATCCTCCGGTAGGATGAGCCCAGCTGGTGATAAGTGAGGAGAGAAGAACAGTAACACGTAGAAACCAGGTACAGAGGGCAAAAGAGGAGCCAGAGAGAAGAGAGAAAAGTCAGGAGGGCAGGGTCACAGAAGACAGACCAGGAAAAAGTTTGAAGGAGAAGAAGGCAGTCCTGTCTAATAGAAGATGGAGCCACATGAAACCCCAAGTTAGTCACAGAGTTTCTCCACTTCTAAAAATATATACTGGACTTGGAATGTAGCTCAGTGTTAGAGCACTTGCCTAGCATGTAAAAGGCCCTGTGTTCAACTACAAAAAACTATGTATTTAGGAATATCTTATATACAGTAAAGTACACACATCCCAAGTGTACAACTCAAAGACTCGGCGGGTGTGTGTGTGTGTGTGAGGAATAGATAGAAACTTGAAATCTCCACCACCCAAAGCAAGATCTAAAACATATCAGCACCCTGAACAGATTTTCCATAGATTTTCTTCCCTCGGTTTTTATTTTATGTATTGGTGCATGTTTGCAGGACAATAATGATTACATTCCTCGCAGGGCGTCAGCCGCTCTAGTTACCTCCTTCAAATTTTGCTCCCAGCATGATCGTCTCTCATTTCTTTACTGAGAACTAAGTCATTCTACCGATTGATTTTTGTAACACATCACATGGGTTTCTAACTTGGGAGTCAGGAGGCAGCACAGCAACGTGCTTTGCTGTCTGCGTGTGACGTGAAGAGCAGACGCTCGGTGTCTGTCATCAGCAGGCTTTGAAGAAAGTGACGTCATTGGTCACAGCTCATGCTGGACATCTGCCATTTACATAGAGCCTATGGACTGAAGAGCTGGCAGGGAAGTTCATGCTTCATGCCAATACTCAGTTCAATAATTCACTGTGATGACTGAAATCTGAATGTCTTCTTGGAAAAAAGTATTATTTGGCTAAACCATAGTAACTGAAATTCATGCTTATTACAACCTCATAAAATGAAGATGGCCAGTGTAATAACAGCCTGTGTCTTTTTCCTGGCTTTGTAGTATTCCATTATATAATGTTACAAGTTCTTTATCCCTTCTGTTGAGGGCCATCAGGGTTGTTTCCAGTATGACTGTATTAGCCCTAACACCTCTATGAGCATTCTTGCACCTGTCTTTGTCAAGATATACAGTCATCTCTGTGGACTTAAGATTTTCCTGCTTGGCTTCACTAGTTTTTTCTTGTGGCCACAGGCAAGCCCGTACCCTCATAGAGTTGTGGGCACTTGAGCCAATCTGTAAGAAGAGTCCTGACTGGGCTGAGGTGCAGGCCTTCAGGAACCACCTGGCTTGGCCCATCTTCTCCTCCAGATCCATTTTACAGATGGAAAAACTGATCCCAAGAAAATTTCCCAAGGTCATGCAGAGGATCAGACCTTGGGCCCCTCAGCCACCCCATGAGGCCATATTGCCCTCCCCAAAGCTACCCAGGGTGCCACACCTTGCTGGTGATACAACTGGCACTCACCTTACTCTGGGCCTGCTGGAGTGCTCCCTCTTTCAGGGGCAGAAACCTTCCCTTCCACATGAGGGTGGAGGCCAAATCAGGTGGGTAGCTGCAGGGAACCTTTCCTCCCCCTCAGTACCTGGAAGCTCTTCGCAAAATCTCCCTCAGCCTGCTGCCCCATTTAATTTTCATAATTAGCTGACAGCTCATTAGCAGCTCATTAGAAGCCCTGGAAATGCAGTGACAGTAACAAATTCAGTGCAGCCAGGCAGTCTAGGGGTGTCCCTAGGGGCCTGACCCAGGCTGGGCTTCAGGGGGCTGCTGGAAAAGAGCTCACTTCTGTGCCCGTGTCTGGCTCCCCAGTATCTCAGTCCCATCCGTTGGCTTCCATAAAAAAGTCCCCTTCCCACCCATGCACACTGCTGCTCCCCAGCCCTGCTCACAGCTTCCTTTCCTTGGCTCCCTTCCTGAGGGACCAGAGAGAGGTGGGGACCCTGACTCCAAGAGAGGAAGAGGGGACCTGAGCGCTCTAGAGGGAGAGCCCAGTCTCTCCAGCACTGGGCACCAGCCCAAGCCCTTGGGGTTCACATGACCCCTCTTCCCCCAGGCTGACTCTGGATCTCAGGATCCCCTATACTCTTGGCCACTTATTCTTCAGCTCTGGTCCCAGCCTTCCCATCCATCTCTCTGTCTTGGTCTAGTTCCATCTATTCAGCAGCCATCAGGTGCCACTGTTTGTTCTGGGCTAAGTCTGAAGCGGCTGGAAAGAGCATCTGGAAGAAACCCGTCCGCATAATGGGGAAGAGGGCAGGCCCCACTGCAAGGGCTGGGGTGCAGAAAACACTGTGGACCACCAGAACAGGGATCCCAACAGGGCCTGTCGGAGCCACCAGGGAGGCTTCCAGGAGGAGGCAGGAGCTTGCTGGCCCTTCTGTCCTCCTGAGGCCACCTCTGGGCTTCATCCTTGGCCCAGTAGCCAAGGCCCAACTCTGTCCACACCTCAAGGGACAGAAGAATGGGGACAGAGTCAGCCCCAAGGAGATGGCTGGTGCCTGGTGGACAGGGAAGGGCAGAGTGACTCCCCACAGAAGGGGAAGAATAGGAAAGAAGAGTAGGAGGAAAGCCAAATGGGAGGTTCTGAGTCCTGGTGATCTCAGCAGCCTAGGTGAGTACTGGAAAGTCACTCATGCCCCCTGGATTTTCATTTCTCATCCCTCTCTGCGCCACAAAGAAGCCTGCAAGGCGGGGCCTTGCTGTGATCTGCACAGAAGAACAAGGGCTGCTGGTGCGGCCACCAGCATCCAGGGTGCGGTGGGAGCTCCGGACCCCAGTCCTGAGCTCCCGGCTCCACCTCGGGGCAGCCATGCATCTGCCACAGGGATCGATGGGAAGTCATTATCATTGCCACATGTTAATGACACCAATTAATTCCCCATCTGTGGGTCCTAGGCAGCCTTCAGCGCTGAAGGTTAAAGGGAGGGTACTGGCTCAGGGTGAGTCTCCCCAGGATGACAGTTATAAGCCTGTCTGCGTGGCTTGGGAGACTCTGTGGCCTCAATTCCAGACTGTGCAGTATGTGTGCACGTGCGTGTGCCCACGTATTCATTACCCTGAATTGTCTTTTAGACAGCGACTGTTACATGCGCGTATGCGTGTGCCTGCACCGAGTATACACAAAATATGTCTATAAAGTATACATTTTTTGTTGCTTATGTGTGAACAAAGCATTGGATGTGTGTCCCATCTGTGTGCCTTATCTGTGTGCAAAGTATAAGTCTATATAAGTTAGGACGTTATGTTCCACTTGTTCCTGAGGGAGGATTTAAATCTGTGTATTGTGTGTGTGTGTGCTTATTGCCCAGAGGCCAACCACATGACACCTACCTCTGTGAATGCTGAGGACACAAAGCGTGTGCACCCCCTGCATGCAGGCACATGAGGGTGCATTCTGCATATACCTGCGTCACTGTACACGTGCACAAGCCCAAGGCGATGTGTGTTTACTTGTGTGTGTCCTGACCGTGAGGTAGAGGGCCAAAGTCTCCTCTCTGCTTCTTTAGGGGCTGAGGTTCTGCCCTTGAGCCTGGGATTCTACAGACAGGTCTCCTTGTTCTACACTATGGATCTGATGTTTCCCAGCCTTCTGCTGGGTCTTGAAGGATGAATAAGAGTCTAGCAAGTGGAGGGAAGGAAGTTCCAGGATAAAAGAGCTGCTTGAGCAGAATAGGAGCGTAAGCACTTTCACTGCATTTATACATGCCTGGCAACGTTCTAAGTATGTCACACACTTTGTATCATCTTCATAGACTAGTGGCTACTATCCTTATTCCCATTTTACAGATGAGAAAAGTGAGTTATAGAGATGGAAGAAGCTCTGTCCAAAGCCAAAAGGCTTGAAAGGGGGTATAGTCAGGACCGGAAGTGACAGACACTTATATCCCCAGGCATCACCAAGCACACATTTGCATACACACGAGGACACACACACCACATTTGTAGATAAGACAATGAGAGACACACTCATCATCACCCAGTCTCACCGGGCATACACTTGCACATGTACACACACACGTGTGCACACCCATACCCAGGCTGACTCTGGGTGTTATCTGTCCAGTGGACCCTGGGCTGGACCCCTAGCTCAGCCCTA
>PVJX010010983.1:0-55070 GCA_004027295.1 Dolichotis patagonum | reverse complement strand
TATACAATACCTAGAAATGAATCAGCAAGAATAAGACCAACTTCAGCTGCCAGTGAAACAAATGAAACAGATAATTTAAGGGAAATAGCTCTACTAAGTCCAACATGCCTATCAACACTCGCATTCACACCTTCCTGCAAGTACCACTTATCTTGCAGTAAGACACTTTAATGGCAATCTTTAATAGGTCTGGCATCCCTTGTAAAAAGAATAGAAGGCAAAGTGGAAATTTAAAGCAAGTGCAGAAACATACTGAGAAACTACAGAATAAATGAAAACATTCCTCCCAAAAAAGGAAAATTTATAGAAAACTACAACACCCACAAGTGTTGTGCTCCTTGCTGTTGGCTATTAAGTCAGACTGGCAAATAGCCAAAATTGGTTCCTATTAAATTTAGGAAGAGTGTTTGTAGGATGTATGTTGAGACTGGGTTTAGCTCCATTCCTTGTAAGGGACCTGAGGGTTCATATCCTAACCTTCTTTGGACATTAACAGCCAGGGCTTCTGTTTATACCTTCCCTGATGGGTTGGTTCATTCCTTACTTGTGGTACACAAAGGATTTCAAGTTGTCTAAATCTTGAAAGTAGTATGATTGTAAGTCACATATTTACACCACGTATTTTGCTGAGCACTTAACATACAACAATGGATAAGAAAGATTCAGTCCCTGTGCTCTCATAAATTACTGAACCAAAAAGACAACACTATTATCTTGGTTCACGAATTCCATTCTTTCCATGATTCTGCTCACAGAATCCATTATAGTATGCATATGCTTGTAATTTGGTTGCAACCAGAATCATGGAATGAATTCTGTGACCAAAATTGTGGAAAGAACTAAGTTCATGGTCCAAGGTATCACTGTATGAGCCCCTGAGAAGATGTAACTGTTAAGACTTAATATGATCATCTTTGAGAGGATGAAAAAAATGGGCTTTAGATTCAAAGAGACCTAAGAATAAAATTTGTGTTAAACTTTACTAACCAGGTAACCGCAGATATATCATCCCCAACTGTCAATAATAAAATTGAGACTTAGAGCTATGTAGAAAATTTAAATTGCATTGATTTAAAACAAAGTACTGGGGCTGGAGAGTTAGCTCAGCGGCATAAGCACCTGCCTTGCAAGCGCAAGGTCGTGAGTTTGGTCCCTGGTACTGATAAAAAAAAAGTGCCTTTTAATTTAGATGGCATTTAAGAAACTTTACATGTCCAATTCTCTCTTTTTTCCCTTATCCCCCTTTATAGATACAGCAAAAGACTACAGATCAGATCAAAGATTATAACTGTCTAACTCTTCCATATTAACTGGAAAAAATCTGGTAATGATGAGTTCTGTATATTAATTTCTTAAGAGCTTCAGAAATTTTCCTTCTTGTAACCATGTAGAAAACTGAATAAATGACCAATATCTCTTCCACTGTTAATAGTTCATAATTTCCATTGCATTAATGAAGAATTGCTGTTATTGTAATACAGCGTTCCTGTAATGCATGTAATGCAGTATTTGTAACATCAGGTTTCTCTGCACTGGTTGAAAGAATGCAAACAAAAAACTCTCATCAAGCATGGGATCAAAAGTATAGAAATGAAAATCTCATATCTAAACACAGAGCTGAACATTTTGCTACATCAAGGTTTAAGGTTTTTTTCTATTGCATGCAACCTGATCAGAGATAATATAGAAAATAGCACTAATATTAAAATAATTTTATTCCACCTGGATACCAGCACCATACGCGGGTTGTTGCCAGCTTGTGGAGAGCCAGACCCAAGCCTCTGTCTGTGAGTCAGCACCATTTACAGACTGTGGAGAGAGAGAGCCATGACCTCAAGGGAGGAGATCTCCCTCCTCAGAAACCGTATCATTTTCATTGTTTTTTCTTTTGGGTTGCAGTTTATTCTCTTTTATTTTGTGTACGTTAACTCTGATGGCATGAGCAGCTATTTGAAAGATAGCAACACATGTTATGGAAGCCATTATGTATTTACTACTGGCTTGTTTTGAGGTTCTTTATTGCATTCATTTTTTTGTTTTTATTCTATCCTATTCTGTTCGATTTTTAATGTGTCTGAAAGTGGTATCTGCAGCTATTTTGAAGACAACAAGGTCATTGTGGTAACTATTGTTGATTTCAAAAGGTTTGGAAGTACTGTATCACTTATTCAGGTTTATTTTGATTGATTTTATTGTTTTATTTTCCTTGGTTTTTTCCTTCTTTAAAGTATAAATAAATAAATAAATAAATAAATAAAATAATTGTATTATTCTAATAAGTTTTAAACCTAACAATGAATTATTACAGGACTGATAAGTATGTAATTTTGGGGGGGGGGAGATATAACCTAAATAAATTTTAAAGACATCTTTTTAAATAAAAATTCAATATTTTTAAAGAAAAAGGTGTTCCAAAGTAATAGCTTTGCAGCTGTATTTTTGTCAGACATGATTTTTTCATGCATTTGGATAAGGCTTTTGTGGCACTAGAGGGATAAGGTAAGAACTACATGAACCAGATATAAAGGTTGGAACTTTAGAAATTAGAAACTGAATTCCCTTTCAAAAGAATCAAGAATGGTTTATTATGCTTGACTGAATTTTGAGACAAATATTAGGAATCCATGAAAATCAGTTTTCTGACGCTATAAAACCTGTACTAACCAGCTTACATAGAGAAAAGCTTTTTTGGCTCTTGATTTTGAAGGTTTCAGTTCGTAACAAATTGACTGTGCTGTTTGGAGATTACAGTCAGTCAACACACATCATAACTGCAGTATGTAAAAGAGTAAAACTGAAAACTGTTTACCTCATGGCTAGGAAGCAAAATAGAAGAGTGAGGGAACTGGGTCCCATGACCCCCTTTTAGAGCATGCCCCAAATGACCTAAAAACCTCCAGCGAGGCTCTATCTCCCAATAGCACAACACTGTGGATCAACCCTTTAACAAATGGGTATTTGAGAACACTTACGATCCAAACTACAGCAGAAACTAATAAAAATGTATTATTTAAATTTGAAATTTCCTTTACATAAATAAAATTTTTTTACCCAGTTTACTTCCATGAATGACTCTTATGAGGCTTATGCCAAGTTACTTAGGTGTCAGGCTCTTAAGATACTGAGTAAAACCTATTTCGCATGAGAGACCAGTAAAGATACTAACCCGCATAAGGGTTATTCTCTGCTGTGTGTTAGCCTTTGCTCTGTACTTCCTAGAAGCCTAAGAGGACACGGTAGAATGTATTAATTCTTCTGTCAGAAAAAGAATCTCTTTCTGATTATCCTGAAATCAATGAGTCCTAGGAGTTATCATGCAGAGGGCACCAAATGACACGTGTGTCATCCCTGAAATTTGTTTTGAAGTGCTCCAGATACATCCGTTTTCTGGTCATTTCTTTTACAAAGCCAAGGGCCAACACTGAAAGATAATTCTGTATAACTACTTCTCCTATCATGGAGGTAAATGAAAAATGTTTTCTTCTCCATGGAAAAGGAGTACCTTTGCACTTGAGAGAAAGATTTAGCAGAACAGAAGTTGTGCAGGAAAACTACAAACATACAGGTGTTTTGTGCAGTTAATTCTTCTGAGAGCACTGCGTGGAGATCAAGCAGGCAACAACATAGGTTGGGCACAGAAGACATAGCTTTTATGTCCCATATCCTTGTTTGCTTTACTAATCTCATTTCTTTTAATAACCACAGCTCTTAAGGCTGAAATGTCCAACAGCTGGCAAAGGATGCACTACTCCACATTTGCTGAGTGGAGGGGTGAATGTGCCAAGGATGAACTCTCTCATTCCTGGTATTCAGAACTAAAGTGAGAAAATTCAGCATTCTGAGTCCCTCCGTGTATAAGATGATAGCTAGCATTTTTTACTTTGCTTTTATCTTAGCTGACATAAAAAAATGACATAAATAAATGTCCACACAGACGTGTTTCTCATTTTAATCTTTTCGTACATATTCTGGCAATGTACTAATGCAGAAGCCATAGATGATAAATTGATTTAGATACTTATGAGTGTATAGGTATGCATACATGTATACCTGCATTAATGTGTGTAAATCTACATTTACACAGGCATACTTATATTTTATCTAATGAATTAATTGTTTAGTGCTGGCTTAAGACAGGTTGTAAAAGTGTATCTAGAGCCCTGGCTAACAGAGACTGGATTACCAATCGTCTCAGCTCTTTTCAGAAACTGCACAGATACTTTTCAGTTGAGCCATCTTCAGGAGCACAGCTGTTACTATGTGTTTGCCCTTTCTTCCGTATGAGGGTGGTATGGCACTGATTATTGTTTAGAGAGCCCCAATAGCTCAATTCTATGCTTGATTCTCCATCCAAAAATACATTACATAAGTGAAGAACATGTTTGCAGATATCATTTTGAAACAGAAGGACATTTAAAACCAACAATAAACAGCATGCTATGGCAAAAAAACATTGTGCTAACTTTTGCATAGTCACAAAACCCAGAACAGATTATTCAAAGAGCTCTCTGGGAGCTCACGAGCTTATAGAAGCAGTCCTAAGGGTGGAAAAAAAGCTGCATCCTGCATATATAACAAAATTACTGCATGTCACTTGCTCTATAAATTGTCACTATTACTACTGGGAACAATGGAAATATACATACATAAAGATATATATGTGCATAATTTCATATTCCCAGAGGAAACTGAAAAATTATGTGCATTAAGTAGTGTTTAATTGCAGCACAAAAATGACATTTAATGGTTCATGATATGGTTCACAGTCCCACAAAGGTACAGTTGAGTGAAAGTGCTGCCTGGTGTAATAGGGAAATTAGCCTTTGGAGGTACCCAGACCTAGGTACAAATTCTGACCCTGCCACTTTCTGGAACTGCTACTAACAGCTGATCACTCAATTTCTCTGAGACCTGATTTTCCCTACCTCAATTTTGTGGAGACCTAGGAATTAAAGAGAATAAAAGATAAGTATCTGCCTGTTGCCATTTTTGTCAAATTATCAAATCCATTAGAAAGTTGATGTAGGGATCCATGGTTTCTCTATGGATACTATAATAGCCTGTTTCACTAAGGTCATGCAGGGTTTGACAAGAATTCATGATGAGGTTCAATATTTTTAGTTCTCAAATTCTGTGGTTATCTGAGCACACATGAAAGCAGGATGTAAAATTCCTCTGAAGAACTGTTTTAAGGAAATTATTATAGAATATAGGGAGAACAACATTAGGCCTCAGTGGAGCATATCCATTTACTGGTTTCTGATGAATCTTTATGCATAGATAAATAGCATGCACTAATCTTTACAGCATTTGCTGTAAGAAGCAACAAGCTATGTTCTTTCTCATGTATCATTTTTCACTGTCTCAAGTATGTATCATGTACCCCATGCTTCTTGGAAGACTCGGTTCACATATTTCTCATTCATTAAACCTTTCCATGTCTACTCCAGCCCAGGAGTGGTCTCTAGTCCAAAAAAAGCTCGGAATTTATGGACACTCGACTGTCCTTCCTTGTATATAGCACTGGGTTGAGGAAAGCAAGTCCATGTCTGGAGATAGGCTGAAGGTTTCTTAATAAGATAAAAATGTTTAAAAAGCTTTTTCTTCATCTATATCAGCAAAATGGCCATTCCTGTTTTGATTGTTTATTAAGAGATCAGTCTTTCAATAGTCAAATAAGTTACCCATAGGGGAACTTCAGCAGCTGAAGGTCTGTCTGACAAAGTCCTACGCACTCACAGGTGGTCCAACATACTCCGAGCTGGGCCTTAAACACACTATTGCTACATGCTCTCCCCAGCTATCCCAGGCTGGTGGACATGAAATGACTTTGCTGTAATTCCCTTTGCCTTCCACACTCACCATTCATCCCTTTTGACTCTGTTCTGTGCTGGTAGGCAAGCTGTAAAGACCACTCCCATAGTTCTCTTTCCCTGGCCTCCAATTTGGTTTAGCCAATAGAAAGTGCTCACAAATGACAAGGTAGGAAGGCAGTGAAAATGCTTATTTATTCCTGTCTCCTTCTTGGTCTCCTTCTCTGTACCTCTTGGTAGGTAACATGCCACCAGTACCGCCTCCCAAATGCTAGTAGCTATTTTCTCCCCTGGTCCTTTAGGCTTAGGGCGATGGTGATGAACCTGTGGCATGCATGTCGCAGTGGCCTACTTATTATCACTAAAAGCTCTAAAAGGTTGGCCATCTTTGGCCTAGGGTATAGTGGAAATGGCTCTTCTCTGCTGGTAACTTTATATACCAGTGTAAACAGCCCCTTGTTAATCCCTCAAATAACACCAGCTTGATTATGCCACCTAGTTCCTGTCAGAAGCCCAACTCAGCCTTGAACCCAATCTTTCAAGTTTATCGAAAGAGCCACTCTGGACCTGAGCATTATGGCTCTCTGTGATAACAGAGCTATTACAGGAACAGCTGCAGTGCATAAACAGAAGCATCTTTACTAGTAAAGTGAAGAGCCATTCTTATGATCTCTTAGGTGACAGGAAGCCAAAAACTGGATTTATGCAACAAATTAATCATACAAGAAGGAAGATTTCAGTAAGAAAATTAGAACACTACTGAGCACAATATCAAAAGACAAATCTATTTTACAATCTCATGCAAATATCACAAACCCACAAAAATTTAGCTTTTTCTACTAGTACCATCACTGAAACACATCATTCAATAAGCAATGATGGGCAAGATTCTTGAACTTTAATAAAAGAACTGAGAAAAATAAACACATACTGTTAAGAACAGAGCTCTAAAGCCCATGGAACTTCAGGATATTCAGGGCTAGATCTTCTCATTGCATTATAGTACCTATAAATACCTGCACAGAGATGCCAGTTTATTTGAATATAATAGATTCACTGAATAACTGAAATCCCCTGTTAATGGAATGATGCTTTGCCCTATGTTTCCTTCCTAAGATCTGTATTTTAAGAAACAATATTAGACATTTTTTACTTGACAATGGGCTTCTCTGTTAAATTGAGCACCTTCTCCAAAAATGCTATTCAGTTATTCTTCTGGGGACCTCTCATTTTCTATAGTCCCAGATTTTCCTCCAACACAATGTTCTCAGGAGCCTCATTTACCCAAAGAAGCCCTTTACTTCACCTTCCAGATTTACTCACACCCACCTTTCTTTTCAAGTTTCTCCCCAACTCCTCCTCTTCTACTCCTTCCTTCTCTCACTCAAGGACAACTCAAAAGAAAAAAAAAGTATAAAAAAAAGTTCAGCTTGAAATGCACATTTGAGATCTCATCCATATTCTGTACCAATTTCCAGACCATAAAACTCCATGCTGGCAGACAAAGTGTTCTTTGATAATGTCTAAAATAGCCCCTTTTACCTTGCACTTAAAACAAAGCACACCTTAAAGGTACTTTTATAAAGAGCAGCATATAAGAACAGAGGCAAAAAAAAGGGGGTTCTCTTTGTACTCCTTTGTTTTGTGTGAATGGATGTAAAGATTCTCCTCACTACACACGCCGGAAAGAGAAGGCTGGTGTGGGATCTGGTGAACGAAGCATCTGAAAAGTGAGAGAACTGTGATGATATCCCGTGACCTTGCTTATTTGCAAAGTGTTGGATGCAGAGTGCACTGACATTGCTGCTGCATTCACGGCCATTGATGGCAGACGACTTCTAGCCATAGAGTCCCAATTCTGGGCAACTGTTTTCTACCACAGGTAACAATCACTGCAGCAGCAAGTGCAATACCTGCACCTCAGGGCTCCTCGATGCCGCATAGCTGCCCGTTACATTTTATGTAGGATACTTGTTAAGTGACTGTGGAATAAATTTTGAATAAGGTTAACTTTACCCTCTCCTCGGTTTTCAAAGCCCATTCCCCTTCCTCTGAAGCAGACCAGGTTTCATTTCCCTTTACTGTCTGGGTTTGGGCAGGCAGTTTTTTCAATCCGAAGACTATGAAGCCTCAAATTAGCACATTCATCTTACCCTATGATGCATCTTCAAAGAACTTTCCCATCCGAAACTGATTAGTCCTCTCCACAGGGCTGTGAGGTAAGTGCAGTGCAATCATCTCCAGGGTGCAAGAGGAAATTGGGGATGGGGTGGTTACAGGTTTTGCCAAAGGTTATTAAGGGTGTCTGCAAGAGGTATGAAGTCATCATACAATAATTCCAGGTGTGCTTTCTCCACCCACTCTGAAATCCAAGCCTATTTACTATGTATTGTCCAGCTTGCCATTCTCTGGTAAGCAGAGTCTAGGAGACACAAGCATTTCGAAGAAAAAAAAGTATTATGACTTGCCTCTTTGGGATATCTTTCTTACTATACTCAGCACCAGAAGTCAACTCTCTCAGATCTTTTCCAGTAAAGATGTGTTGTTAGATAGATGTAGCAGTCTCCTAGAGAGAAGGCTAAGAATGATGCATCTTCCTTCCTCTTTCTTCCTAGGAATCACACAGTGAGGGTTGCTCTTGTGTCTTCAAAAGCACAAACCAGTGCACAGGCGGTCGTGGGGCTTAAGCTCACTACACACCCAGACTTGTGAGCTTCTCAGAGACAAACACAATGGCACGGCCTCCTAGACACACTTGACCAGGCCTCCACCACTTAGCAGCACATCTCCCTTTGATTAGTTTCCTATAGTAGGAAATACAGCAAATACTTCACTTCCCCACTGTAGACTTTTCTCATTGTACTGACCAAGAACAAAGATTAGCAATTTCCAAGGCAAAAGCAACCTTTAACCACAAAGATCATGCTCCTTTTCCTTTGCTGGTTGCTCTTATTTCTCCCACCTGCTTCAAGTTTTAGGCTTTTATATTATTAATATTTACTTTCCCATACTATGCTGTACATTATGCTACTTTCCTTAGGGACTGCATTCACTCTTACACATTCAACTGCCATTCCTATGGTATCAGTTTCCAAATCATCAGACTTCTGCCTGATCTGAGAGGGCTGGAATGTAAACTATAGTTTTCTGCCATCTTTATAGAGCCTGACTTGAATAGATAACATAGTACTTCACTTGAGGCATGACAGTCATCATAGACATTAAAATACTCTTAACAGTCCAGTAGTTCAAATAGTATAGTACTAGCATCTGAGTAGACAGACCTGTGCAACAAAATAAGTCTAGAAACTGATTCAAATACATAGGAGAATTTGTTACATGGTAAAGGTGGCTTCCCAAAAAATAGATTGTAAGTTAAGTTAGACACTTGGGTGGTCAAGAAAAACACAAGGTTGGGTATAGTCTAGTGGAAGAAAATCCAAACAGCAGGTACTACAAAATAGTATTTCTGTTTGGCTTTGAAATACATCATTTGGTAGTGGGTATAGGGATACGCAACAGTTCACGACCCTAATTATATTTTTCAAATTCCACTGGTAAAATTCCCTGAGGTCTTTTTAAGAACCAGACATAGTTATGTAAAAATAAGAGCAGATTAAGAAAGCAGACAAAGGAAAATAGTCAAGAAGTATTTTGTTCTTTCAGAAAAAAAGGTCTATAACCATTCCAGTGTGTTGTGATTTGTCAGCAATTAGTACTTCTCTCACACTTATCAGGCTAATAGGTACCAATTCTTTTGGTCCCCAAGGTTCATCTCTCTTTTTTCCCCACTTTAAACCCCAGGTTTTGTATTAGAAGGATTTATCTAAGCTTTATATGAAAGATAATAGCTACCCAGTTTTAAGATTAGAAATGTATAATTGTCATGAAAAATGTGTGATCACCCAAAATAATTAAATCATTACATTAAATTATTTGTACAAATGCAAAAAAATTGTTTTCATATACTCATTTGTACATATTGGGGTTTTTATTTGTTTGTTTGGGGGTTTAAGGCCCATGTTATTTTAATGCCTCTAAATAGACAATTTACTTTAGGCTCTTTGAGATACTAGAAGTAGCTTCACATCTCCTAGGAATGCATTTGAGGCTCTGAATCCCAGATTTCAGACGTTTGAGAAAATAAGAGGTAGAGTCCTAAGGTGTCTCACCTGAGGCCCCTGCACAAAAACTTTATAGGTAAGACACCATAGGGGGCTACCACCCACTCTCAAAATAAAGGATGCCATGGTTCCTAGAAGATATACATAAAGGCAAAATTCTTGTTATTCACTTTAGCAAACAAGATAAATATTTTTTCATGACTAGGCTTATATGTAAAATCAATTTTTAAAAGTTAATTCATAAAATGGACAAGTTAATGTGCCTCCTGTGCCTCAGTTTCCTCCTTGTAAATATGACATAATAATAATAATAATAATAATAATAATAATAATAATAAACCCTACCTATTTCATTTCAAACCTGGAAGACAGGAAGATCTCAATAAATATTAGCTACTGCATAGACCATCTTAGAAATGAGTATGTTTAGAATTACTTCTCTGGAGGGTGCCTAACAGGGCTGCCTCCTGAGAAGTTGCAGAATATAGCCTCTATCATGATTTTCCTTGAACTGATTAGCTGGGGTATAAATGGAAATTACTTACTTTCATAACTTCAGCTCTAGCAATATTGAGTGATTTACATAATCCTGTAGCTAGGAAGTCCCAGAATTGCATTTCTTTCTCTGGCAAATTTGTATGTCTTCTACCAAAGGCAGTTTTTGTCCATCATATCCTGTCTGCGTAATGAGTCTGGGCTAGGGTTAGGCAGAGAATGTCAATCCTTTTCCTATTCTAAGTGCAAGGACTTGGAACATGGATAGCAGAGGAATACAAGGCATGACTCATAGATAAGGGCAGAACCAACTAGCCCACAGCTGGACAAGAGAGATCCAGGGTGGGGTCTATTTCCAAATGAGGAAAGAGTGATTGAAATTAGACTCCACAATCTGGCACCTCTGAGCTTCTATCTTCTGTCACATGGGAAGATATTAAACTCAGACTGTAGAAGTAAATGAGAGAAAACAGTGATTACAGTAAGCAGCTTCTATGTGTGCTTGTCTCCCTCCTATCATGTCTCTGCTTCATCGGACAAGTTAGTGAAGTTCCTGTGCCTGTTTCCTCATTATAAATATTATATAATAATAAAAATAATGAACCCTACCTCAAAAAATCAGAAGAGCAGAAAAATTGCCCATGCTGCCCTAAGAAGAGACTAAAATACTACATAAGCATTCCTCAAATTTCTGCTAAAAGTTTGAAAAAATATGTATTTGGCACACTCAAAATTTTCACTCATTTCTTCTCCTTACATGAAATGCATATTTTAATGAATTTCATTAAATAATCCAAGTTATACACTCTATATGTATGACATACTTAGTCATGTAAATAATATTCAGGGAGCAACTACTATTTCCCAGGAACTATTTTGTTCACTGCTGTAGCTTTAGTTCCTAAATCAAAGTGCCAGCCCAGGTGACTCTCACCATTTGCTATTTTGTTAAATGGTCTCCTGCACTGCACCCTCATGAAGAACAAATTCTCTTTAAGTTACTGTTTATTGAGGGTTTACAAGCATCAAGCACCTAACACCATTAGTTCTTAAAATTCTTGCAATACTACCCCCTACTTTAGAGATGAGGAATCTTAAATTCAAAGAGAGGATAAGGAACCCCAGGATACAAAGCTAGTGAATCAAGGAGAAATTTTAAATTTAGGTCTAATTGCAATCTCATCCATTTTAATTCCTACACAATACTGCCTTCAAAACTTTTTAAACAGAGTTTTCTATGGTAGACATAACGGAGTTCTAATAGTCTGTTCTACATTTTCCTTGTTTGTTTTACTGTGTGAGTCTCCTTTCTGCACAATGCAAGATCCTAGAATCTAGACAATGATAATTTAAAACAACTATATGAAGCCATGCGGCCACAGCACAGAAGGCTAGGAAATGATAGCCATTTGTATATAAATATTTAAATATATACAATACATTCCACTTAGTACATTATTGAAATTCTGCGTTTATATAAAAAGGCTTCTGGAACTTACCAGCTTCTTCCTTTTGTGATCTCAACAATTCTCACCCAAACAGACCTCAGAGGATCTATTTTCCAGATCGACTTCCTAATACTCACACCTGGTCACTGACAGCATTTGCCTCCTTTCCAGCCCCAAACTGACTAGAAAGGAGAATCGCTTTGCGTCACCTCTCCCCAACTCCTTACTTTGTATTTCCTCAAACCTTGTATTTTGTTCTCCCTAAAACTTCCTGTCAAAACCATAGTTCAGTGAATTGAGCATGATTAAGCAAATTCTGAATGGGCTCAGGGAGTCACTCTTACTGCTGAAAAGGAGGGTACATTCTCAGTTCACAGGGTGCCCACAAGCCTAGAACTCTAGCTTTCAATGCCTGAGTAATGTGTCCAAGTGGCAATCATCGCTGCTGCCTTCCCAGGCTAATGTGAGCTTGCTCTAGTTTGAGGCTTCAAGCCCTCATTATTCCCCTTGATGATTTCATTAATGGGCCCACTGAAAAAAAATCTTGCATTTAGTTTCAGAATGCCCCAGAAACCCATGCTGCAGTTGCAGGGCACTGAGCCAGACTGTGCAGTGTGAAGGAGAATACGTGTGCAAGAGGAGATGCCTGTCTCCCTGTCACACTGTATTCAAGCCCCTTATGTCAGAAATCCTTCATCCCTACCTCAGGCCAAGCACAGAGCAGAGGCCCCATGTTTGCTGAATACTGCAGAATGAAGAAAGAGGATGTGAAAGCAAGTCTTATTTTCTTTTAAGGAGCACTTTACGGGACAATGGATTAAATAATAAAAAAATGCTTAAATGTCAGACATGCATAGCACATATAACACTTAAATGGTAACACTGAGATGGGGCCAGTGAAGGTGCTAAGTCACATGGCGGTGCTCTGCCCACACTTTATAGCAATAATTATCTGCTTTCTTATCATGAACTCAAAACAGTTGGAAGTTGCAAGGCTGCATAAGAAAAAGAAAGAGAGAGATTGAAGTGCAGAAGAAAAGCACTAAGCTGGCATCAAATCAAGAAAACAGCAGCTGCAGCAAACATCAATGTTCTAACAACTAGATTTGGTTACAGAATCCCTCAAGGAAAATTCCAGAACCTCACAAACTTAATAATGTAAGAAGGCCTACTAAGCAGTTGTATATAAAAATATTGCTACTCCACTTATCTTTCACTGCACTTTCTACACATTTTGGCTAAAATCATGCATTAACGGAAGTTGGGAGCTGTTTCAAGAGTTCCTTTATGCGTCTGAGTTCCCTGTGAACCCAGAAGAGATATCTAAGAAGACTTGGCAAAGTGTGGCAGCTGCTCCATGGCTACACATTGCTCAATGCAATGCACAAAACTGGCTTCTTTTTGTGTGGGCAGTAATGTTGCACATTCGATTAGAAGGGTCATGTTTGGCATCCTTGACCAAATTTATCTTTGGAGATGTTTTCTTGGTAGAAAAAGTATTGATGAAATAAACTTTTAAAGTTAAAAATATATGTATATATATATTTATAAACATAACAAATATGTATAGCTCTCTCATTTATTCTTTTAATAAACATATTTATTAAACACTATAGAGGTTCCTAAAAGTAAAAAGTAAAGTAAGACACAGTCATGCTCTAAAATGATTTGAATATAATGATGAAGACCATGTAAAATAATAGATGTGTGACAATTTCTGCAAGGACAATGGACTATTGACCATTACTAACTCTGCTACACTGGAACTTCTAAAATGCTGGCTATTTTGTGGCTTCTTGTAGGTGGGGAAGCATACTAGCTATGCTAAAATCGTATGGGAATATTTCTAGAAATAGCAACTCTGCAAAGAATAATATACACACATTAGAGATTGGTCAATTAGGAGACCAATCAAGAGACAGATTTTTTAAATTTTTATTCACAGAAAAGAATGCATGTTGTTTGAGATTTTCCACAGATATATAATAAATAAATGACCTGCTGGCAAGCACTTAGATTGGCAGCACTGACCATGCACCTTGTCAAGGCTCAGTCTGTACATCCTGAACTCAGAATTGGACAGCCACATGCCTTTCAAAACTTTTACCAAACTCCATAACACTTACATTCTGACTCTTGGTTCAGAAATTTCACACTTCCAACAAAATTAAATTCTTCAAGTTACATTACATATGTCAAGCTCGGTGGGGCGAAACATCAAATTTCATCACTCTATCGCTCATACTGGTCATCAGCTTACCCTCTGCAAATTAAATCTTCATCACGTTAAGTGTACCAGCATGCCCTGTTTCCCTAAAGAAACTATTGCAACATGTTCGCCTTATTTTTTCTCAAAATATTCCAGTTATCTTTTAAACTGGTATATTCCCCATGATCCAAAATGAAATAATTTTCACAAGTGAAGTATTTTCTATCCATGTACCAAAGTGTTAAGAGCCATCACTCTTACAATGGGTATAATTTTAATATAGGAAAATTTTACAGGGAACATATTTGATTAACAAAAGTTGAATGCATAGTCACAAAGACTGTTATAATACATACTGTAATCTCTTAAAGACATCAAAGAGTGACTTGTATTTTTGAAGCAGCAGCCCCCCCTCAGCAATTTTTTTTTTTGAGTAGGAAACTAACAATAGTTAATATATTGCATATTGTTATCTTAGAAGTGGTTGTTCAGGTTACAAGATTTACGCATTGAAAAAACAGTCAAACGATGAGAGCAAAAACTGTTCTTTCTGATGAACTTACAGAGATTAGTAGTAGAGTTATCTATCTTATAAATATACATACACACATATATATGTATGCCTATATACATATAATCTTTTTCCCTTCTTCTCTCCTTTCCCCTATCCCATTTGTTTTTCCTTTTAAGCACTTTCTTTCCCTTTCATTTTCATAATATCTACTGTATATTTTGGATCTTATTACTCTTTCAGTTTTTTTTTTACAATAGGGAAACAATATGGTATTTACACATATAAGTCTGACTTATTTCACTTGTGAGTATGGTCTCAAGTTGCATCCATTTACCTATAAAAGTCTCAAGTTTATTCTTCTTTATAGCTGAGTAATACTCCATTGTATAAAAATACTACATTATTTTTATCCATTCCTCAGTGGATGGGCATTTGGGTTGTTTCCAAAATTTAGCTATTACAAATTGTCCCTCAGCATAGTTCTGATAGCCTGAGTAGAAGCCTTAATCAAAGAACTTTCTCCCTGTGGGTTGTGAGTATCTACAGAGTTTAGAAAGGCTACCATGATTCGGGGCCTGACTGCTAGACTCATTCTAACTGGTCCTAGAAGTGAGTTCTACCTTGAGTTAATTATCAAGAGAGCATTTCACTCAAATGAGTTATTCACCCTATTTCATGAAGTTCTCCATATCCTTAGAACTTCAATCTTGCCTTAGAGGATGCCAGCATTTCAAGTAACCTTCTGATGATCCAATGACCTCTATTGCCAAAGCACAAAAACCAGTATTAGGATATTAGGACTCAAATTCCTGTTTAGCAAATTCATATAAAGTACCTACAATATGGACAACACAGTTATAATTACTGTGGAGTCTTAAAATATAAGAAAAACATTTGACTTAAAAAACAGGACACATGAAATGATGAGAACTATATGGCAGAGTATAGTTTAAGAATTAAAACAAGTGCTAGGGGAACAATAGGTAATAATAATCCCTCATAATAACATCTTATTACTTAAAAACAAAAACTAAAAATGATGGGTGCTTACAATAAAGTACATTCTTGGGTAATACCTCTTCAGAGTCTCACAACCAAATGGCAAGGTAGTAAGAGAAGTATTGTGTTAAATATTATGTTAATGCCATATCCCAATGAAAAAAATGTGATCCAAAGAGGTCACAGAGCTTAGCCTACTGCACTTTGCAGATATCAGAATTCAAGGATGGTAGTCTTACACTTGCCTTCCTTCTATATATTGCTGTTGCCATCCCATGATGCCATCCCCTGGTGCCTGTTTGTTCCTGTTTGATGAAAGCAAAGAAATACAACACGGCTTAAAGCATGAGCTGTAAAATATACTGGTGAAAGAAAAAAAAGAAAGTATAGTCTTTCTGGAGAAAGGCAGGTAGCAAAATAGGCAAAGAAGCACTGTTCCCAATAGCAAAAATAAGAACTGAGTTTAGGGGTCCATCACCAGATCAATAAGAGAAAGTATGTGAAATACTAGTAAGCCATGAAAAATGAAATCCTGTCATTTGTGGCAAGATACATGAGATCCGAAAACACTGTTAAATGAAACAAGCCATACAGGAAAAGGCAAATTGTGCTTGATTTCACAAACTAAAAAAATGATTAATCTTTAATGAACAGTGAGAAAAAGCTGGTCAACAATTGCTAAGTTACATTAGATAAGAGGAGTAATTCTCCACTGAGCAATAGAGTGGCTATCAATATATATAGTAATGATAAGATACTGTATATTTCAAAGCAACTAGAAGAAAGGATTTTGAATGGTTTCATCACAAGCAATGTTTGAGGAGACATATGCTTACACTGAGTTAAATATCATACAATGTGTGTATGTATCAAAATGTTACATGGTACCATATAAATATGTTAGTTTTTTAAATTTGGTGACAAATTTTTATCTCATAGAAGCAGAGGGTAGAATCATGGTTAGGAGAAACTGGGCAAGGTAGCTGGTGGAGGACAGGAACATGATGGTTAATGAGAATTTAAGTGGAGCTGGGGAGGAAAAATAAGTGTTCTCAACAGCACACTACAGTAATCATGGTTGACAATAATCAACTGTATATTTCAAGATTGTTCAAAGTGAGGATTTTGAATGTCCCCAATGTAAAGAAATAGTAAATGTTTGAAGTGATGTATAGCCAATTACCCTGCTCTGTCATCACACATTGTATATATACATTGAAGTGTCACACAGTACCCATAGATATAAACAATTATTATGCATTAAAACAAATACATATGCATACTTATATATGGCAGTATGAGAGGATGGAGATCATGACCACAGGCCTATAATCAGAGAATGGGGACTTAGTTAAGATGCTATCACAGGAGTTGGAAGGTAGGGATTGACAAGAAAACTAAATTATCATGGAAGATTCAGAAAGTCAGAAGTTGAATGGTTTTTCAGGCAACATGACTTTTTGCAAAGTAAACTGTCATGATCAACACAGATTCAGAGAAGCTGATGTGGTTTTCATTCCTTTAAAAGGCGGGAGGAGGTCAGAGGTGATGCCAAGAACTCTGGGCTCTGGAGTCCAGGCGGCACTGAGGAGTTGATGTAGACCTGAGAAGTTGAGGTAAGTACTACCAGAACCCCAAACAAGGAAGCATTTTCTTATTGATTTTCTTGAACAAAAGTAAAAGACTCGGATGATTATAGAAGCAAGGCTTATAAAAGAGAAGGATGATTGATGTTTACAAACTTAAGGCGGATTAAGCCATTTTAGGTTGGCTAAAACTTGAAACTCTGCCTCCAGGATTCAAGATTGACAAAGGTAAAATTACTTGAATTTTCAGGCATTAACTGAATGCGATTTCCTTTGCACCTGGCCAGCTTGATATCAGGCTAGAATGCACGTAGCTGCCTTTTCTGTTGCATTAAATTGGTCAACTGAGAACTCAGAAAGCACTAATCATGACATGAACTTGAAGTCCCAGGACCAAGATTCCCTGTAGGCCCCTTGCAGTGCGTTGGGTATAATATGTCTCCAGCTACTCTGCTAGGCCAGCCTAAGGATGGGGAAACTGTTCCTGGTCACACTTAGCAGGTGGACCTCGGAGCACGTAGTACCTGCAGCCCATCCCAGGACTGAGCCTCCTTCCTGCCTCCTCCTGTCCAGCATGCTTCTAACAAGAAAAGGGTCTGTTTACCACTTGCTTGAAACTCATTCATCCTTCACATTTGCTTATGCCTCCCCTCCATGTTTGTCTTCTTTTGGACACTAAGACTAAGGCCAAAAGAGAACCAGAAAACAGCAACACCAAAACCACCTTAAGAACAGCACTGTGTACGTGCCAGGGTAAGACAATAAGTGAAGCTGGTTTGGAATGTGCAGTTACCAAAGAATTATGGCCTAGAAGCAGGGAATCATTAAATCTGGCTGGTTTCACTTGTGTAACAGCACATAACATTGTAGCAGCTATTGCACTGCCCGCTGATTCAGGAAGTTTAGGAAGAAAAAATGCGGCAGAGCCCCTAGTAAATCTGTCTTTTTGTATTCCAGTCATAAAAAAGTGCTCCCCTCACTTTCGCACACAGAGCCTACCTTCACCTGAACTGTGTTCATCAAAACAGACAAAGCGTCTTTGAGGAAGCTGGAGCATTTCTCTTTCTTGACAGCAAACACTGATTAAATCTTTTGGAGGAAAGTTAAGCAAACCAGAACCCACCTTCTTGCCAGCTTCAGAGAAACAGACTCTCCAGTTATGGTATTTTCTTTCTGCTTCTTATTGTGAGGAATAATAAATTAAAATGATGGAATTTTGTAGAAAGTTCTCACAGAAAAAGTAGTTGTGTATGTTTTAACTTCGGTTGAAAGATTTCTTACTATATTGTGTGAATTGCCTAATCTAATGAAAACATACCTAAATAAATGATGCTTCATACTGTTAATTCAGAAAAAACTAGAGAGAATGTAGAGGTAACATACAAACCAACAGTGCAAGATGAGCTACTTCCTAGAAAAATGATAGATCACCCTTTGGGAATGGGAGATGTTGAGGGAACTGTAGCTTTGCTTGTTGTGACACTAGTGACCATAGACTTCAACTTATGAATTAGCAGCTCTCTATGAAATGATGAACCACTAGGTATCCAGAATGCTTACTTTAAAAAATAATAAATCAAACGACCCTTTGGATATCCACCTACACTGCTAAGAAACATATATCCGAGTTAGACATCTGGGGAAAAAATTACATCAGTGGTACAAGTGCTGATCTGAGCAAGAGAGCCTGTCTTTTTAATCGCCCCTGTTAGGAATATAAAATCTCTCTAATAAATCACACAGCTCTCTATACTTCATGAGTGATTCACCAACATGAAAGATACAGATTTTTGCAACAGTTATTGGCGCTGCCAGCTAGCTGATGAGAGTTATTGAAGTGAATGGACTTGGTTTGAGAGAAAAAATATTTTGTGATGCCTCTAAAGGTGAACTACATCACTGCAGAGCTTTCTAATTTCCACCAAAGACCCATAATTATGCTAGGAAAATATGAAGCTCTTAGACCCCCAGGCTGCTAACCCTTTTCAATTCTTTCTGAACAGCTGGCACTTAGCACTGCTGTGGGTGGACAGGCCTCCCAGCATGCACTTGTCTCCTACCTGCGCAGTCAGAGACTGACATCACATGTACTACAAAACTTTCCTTGCTCCCAAACTTGAGAACCTTCTAATTAGCTAGTGGGGAAACAATCTGAAACCTCCTGACCGCTGTAGCAGTCAGACAAGAACAAAACTGATATATATTCTTTTATTTTCAAAGGCTTTCATCCCACTGATGAAGGCAGAAAGTATGTTTTGTGCAGGCTGACCTGGTCTTTGATGGGTTTATTGACAAGACCTACTGACTGGAGTGAATATAGGAATGTATCACATTCCTATAGAGAAAGGAAGATATAAACCACCCAACAGGTTTCCAGGAGCTCATAAAACAGTCATCAGGCTTAGAAGATCACACTGGCAACGTATTAGTATAGGATGAAAGACATAAAAGCATTTCTTAACTTTAACAGAAAATAAAATTTCCAAAGCAAGGTGAGTTAGCTACCAGTGTCTGGAATTACTGGAGAAGCAAGTTCTTTAATAAGGCCCAACATGCTTTGCAAAAGAAGCCATACAGAGTCTCAATCACTTTTTTGTGTATTTTGGGACTGAAAGGACAGACATTCAGGTAGATATTCAGTCTCATGAAGGGAGAGGGAGGAGTAAAGTGACAGAAAATTGGTTTTCAGTTCACTTTGCGCTGCCCTATAAATCGCAGTAGGGACAAGGTATTGTCTTTATAATATCTTAGGTTTTCAAAAGACCAAAAATAAAAATTAAAGCTTTGACATTATTGGACAGCAATAGAGGAGAGAACAATGAACCATTGTATGATGCAATTAAAAGACTGCAGAAGTGTAATTGCTTCTCAGCCTTAGCATTAAATCTTTAGCCTAATGGAAGACAAGAAGTTTTCTTAAGCATCTTGGATTTAATTGGAACACCTTGTTCAGATCCTGAATTTAGGGTCTGATTATCACTTAAGAGCTATTAGTAACTGCTTAGTCTTAGCAAATCTGCAAATTCTTATAGTCTCAGTTTCCTCATCTCCAGATCAGGATAACAACAGTTAAATATCATAGATCTGGTCAAATGTAAATGAAAAGAAACGAGAATTCAACGAATTAATGATAAAACGTTTTTCACAGTGCCTATCATATAGTAAGTGCTCAATAAATGTTAGCTCCTTTTTAGGTTTTTCACTTTCAAGTATAGAAAAGGAACTCTGGCAGCAGGGAGAGAGTGCCAGGCTGTGTAAGATGACACGGTCTGATGTTTCTTGTTATTCAGGTGGCAGATTTAGCTGAGCCACCATCAGTGCTATGAAAGGCTCTGCACAGCTGCCTGCTGAAGCGGCTCATTCCAGGGAATGCATAATGAAGCAAGCGCCTGGCAGCATGAGATTTGCTTACAAAGCATGAGCCATCCCTTCCCACCCTTGCAGATCCCATGGCAAAGTGTACTGCTGTTGCCTCCCAAAACATCTGCCCTCTAAGCCAAAAAGCAGTGCATGAATTGTTTCAATATCACTAGTAATTAACATCCATTTTCTTTACTAAAAGCAACATTCCTGGCTCCAAAGAAACAAAGTGAATGGAGAATAAGAGACAGGAGGAAATGGCCAGATGGAAGAAGAGCTAAGGTAACCAAATACAATGAACATCTTTCTTTACTGCTAGACAGTAAAAACAAAATCCTAGTCAGCTTCATAAGTTAATACTGGCTACATATTTGATAGAAATAGAGACCCAACAATGAAAAAAATAAAAGCATTTCCCTCTGTAGTTGGAAATGCATTGGAAGAAAATGGTAATGGAGTAGTCCAAGTTTATCTCTGTATGACACTGATCACATTTATTCAGATCACATGCTTTGGAGGTCATTTTGCCAAATATCAATGCTGCCAATTCCACCTACAATCTAAAACAGCAGGCTATACATTCAGTTCTCCACTTGTAATAACTGAAACACCATTTTTCATGCTGTATAAAACACAAGCACAGCTGAATTGATCCACCTGAAATTTCACAAACAATTCAACTAAGAATGAAAGCAGATGAGATATTTCAAAGTGAGGATGGTTGGATGACTTGGAGTACTGGGTGATTGTGTATTTGGAGGAAGGCATCTTTTAAGTAGAGTTACCGCTGATTTAAAACTAAAGTGCTATTCCAATTTTTAAAGTTTTTCAGTTATGTAATCTTTATCCCTGCATGTGAGTTCTTTGAAAGTCATTATCCTACCACTTTTTATAAAATCCATGGGGTGACTGTTGCACTAGGATGTAGGTGGCCATCAGACAGAACCTGTGAACTGCCTGTTGATCCCTGATTAACCTGAATGCCTTGCCAATTTAAAAGATCAGACATAGTTTAGAAGTCTGTGAGTCAAATATTTGAGGGAAAGACAAGAAAGTCAATGAAAATGCAAACTAAAGGGGTTACGGTGATGTGCCAGCCTGCATACCAGGGCTAGAATCCAGACAGTGACCAATGGAGTGGTCATTCCTTTCTTCGAATGCTCTTCCACCTTTTTGAAAACAAATGGTGAACTCCTTATTTAGTAAGACCTAGATCCAATATTACTTCTCTTGTCCCTAAGCTTATTAGGCAGTTGTCCGGATAGGTATTTTATAAGTGTTATATTTATAATATTATGTTTATAAAATTCAATCTTTATTATATAAGCAACAGAAACACACATTTGTATATATTATCAAGAGCATTATAATTATATATCATTTTCCTGCTCTTAACTGTAAACTTTTTACACACAACAATCATGTCTTCCATGTTGAGTACTATAGTGGGCACTGAAAATTCACAAATTAACATCTTTTTGAATTAAAAATGAAGGCACAAAGTAATAAACAGTTGGTTTGTAAACAAGTAGAAAAGAAAGATTAGTTATGTCGAGAAAGTAACAAATTACTTTTCCACTATAACATGGCTCTAGGCTATTAAATCAGTGGGATTCCATATACAACTTGGATTTTAGTAAAGCAATACACAAAATTTTATCCTTGAGAAATGATGGCAAATTGTGAACCATCAAATAATGTTTCTAACAGACAAGCTTCAACACTGAATGTTCTAGCAGTATGCTGTAGAACTCCATTTTCATTTACTCTGTTTAATATTTTTATCAACTACTTGATAAAGATAGAGACTTCTTATGAAATCCAATGATGGCACAAAACCAGGAAAGGCACTTACCATGTTTTATAACAAAAACAAGATTCAAAAATGATGCCTAAAGCATCAAGCTGAAGCCAATACCAGATATAATCTAAAGTTAAATATTTTTGCTCAAATGATAAACACACAGGCACAGAATGACCAAAGTCTTGTAAGATAGATGATATGAATTTTAAAAGTAATTTTAAAACACCATTTTATTTTAATTTTTTAAATTTTTATTTTTAAAAGAACAAAACCAAATAAGAAAAGAAAAACAGAAAACCAAATGGGGTTATTCAAAACTAAAGGATGGACATGGTACATAATTTAAAGCCACAATACAAGTGATCTACAATGGTTACCAAGATGTCTCTTGTTATCTTCAATAGAATTGCCCATATCATCAGGAACAATAAAATTGAACATAGCAGTATGGAATAAAATCAATAAAAAGGAAACACTGGAAACATTATAGGACTTCAAAAGAGGGTAATAGTCAAACCAGAATGGGTATCATAGTGAATCTTATTGTCTTCAGAGTAGTTGCCTACACTCTCAGACTTGATACTATCAAACATAGCAGATTCGAATAAAATCAGTCAAGACAACAAAGCGATCAAACAAGACAAATTCAAATAACATCAGTCAAAACAAGGCAGTGAAAGCAACACAGGGTTTCAGATTAATAAGAGATTAGAAATGTTTACTATACTATATCCTGCTATCTTTGAAATAGTTGTCTATGCCCTTAAATCTAGTACAAGTAGACAAACTGGAATAGAATGTAACCAAACTAAATAGACCGATGAAAACAATATGGGTTTCAAATCATGGTACAACATTACCAATGTCCTCCGTCTTTCCTGTTTAGACAATTCCTCCCCTTTCACTTTCCCAGGGTGCACTGTATATTTTGTATCCCATTAACTCCTTTAGTTTTTAGGTTAGGGAGGCAGCCCATTATTTACCTAAGTGGTTCTGATCCTTTTTACCCCTGAGCTTGGTCTCAAGTTGTATCTATTTACCTACAAGAGCCTTAAGGTTCTCCTTCCTTATAGCTGAGTAGTTTTCCATTGTATAAAAGTGTTATGTCTTTCCAACCAATCTGCAGCCGATGGGTGAACTACCCTCATTTTTCTCTGGTCCTCTGTCACATAGAGCATTATTTTCTCATCTTTGACTTTCAGTCCATGAACCTTCTTTCAGGTTAAATATATTTCTTATATAGAGCATCTTGATGGACCTTATCTCCTGGTCCATTCTGCCTGTGTGTTCTTTATTAGTGTATCGAGGCCATCCATGTTAGAGATTATGGCCAATCTTCTCTGCCTCATCTCAGCCAAGCTATTTTTATGCCATTGGTTGTCTACTTTTCCCCCTTCATTCCACTCAGTAAGCCTCCTCTGTCGCCATTCTCGAAACCATGGTCTTTTTTTCTCTCTCTCTCTAGAATGTCCTTCAGTACTTTTGGGAGGGTTGGATTGGCGGTCATGAACTCCCCCAGTTCCTTTGTTGTGGAAGCATCTTGTTTCTCCATCAATTTTGAGAGATAGTTTCACAGGGTACATCAATCTGGGTTGGAGGTTATTTTCTTTCAAGGCTTGGAATACTTCACTCAAAGCTCTTCATGATTGGATGGATTCTGTTGAGAAGTCTGTAATGATTCTGATGGGTTTTCCTTTATAGGTGATCTGTTTCTTTTCTCTGACAGCTTTTAATATTCTGTTCTTGTGTTGGATTTCTGGGATCTTGACTATTAAATTTCTGGGTGTTGGTCTACTTTAGTTATAGCTGGCTGGAGTTCTGTATGCCTCATATATCTGGATAACATTTCCTTTTCCTATGCTTGGGAAGTTTTCTTTAATTATTTCTGTAAATAGCCTTTCTATTTCATTTGTGTTTACCCCTGCTTCTTCACTCACATTTTTCATTCTTAAGTTATAGATCCTCTTGTCATCTTTTAGCCTTTGTATTGTTACTTTCTGGTTCTTTGTTACTTTTAAGAGATCTTTCCTTTCAAAATCACACGTGGCAAACCTGTCTTCAAGGTTTGATAATCTATCTTTAGTTTCTTTCAAGCAGTTTTGCCAGCTTTCAGTGGAGTTTTTAATCCTGGTAATCTCTTTGAATCTGTTTCATGTATTGTAGATTTTTTTATATTCTTCATCAAAGGTTTCTCTCCTTTTTCTATGCCCCTCCATTTTTCCATCTGTGTCTTCTTGAGAGGTACTTAGCATTTCTTTTATTATTTTTCTTATATCTTCCTTTACTTGTACTAGTATTTCTACTTTTAGTTGTTTTATAATGTCATGAAGATAATTCTTTATGTCAGATGCTGCTTTTTCAGGTACCGCAGGTGTGTGACCCCCATCTCCTCTATGTTTACCTCTTCTGGGCCAGTACTATTTGGGTTGGGGGCTGGAGACTTCCTTTTTTCTTCCTGTTGCCATGTTTCTGGTTTCTTCCAGATGAGTGGATAATGGGAGTCCCCAGTACTACCTGTATTGTCTAGGATTACTCTGAAGCATGCTGGATAAGGATTGCTGCCCTCCCCAGTCTATTGATGGCTACTGAAGTACAAGCAGGGGCAGGGCAGGCTGGCCCCTCCCTTCTGAGCTGGTTAAGCACTAAGAGTCTTCACCACATTAGTGCATGCTGCACAGACAGGACTGGTTAGGTGTAGCTTCAGGGAGACCTCTCCTTGGCCATTTGATCATGCACAGGGATGAGACTCCATCCAAGCAATTCTCACCAATCTGCTCTGCACTAGGAGTGGCTGAGTGAAGTGATGAAGTTCTGGTTCTAGGCTTACCCTGCATGACTCCAAAATGTTGCCCGGCCAATCACCCACTCCCACAGGAGGACTGATTTTCCCACACTCACCGCGAGCAGGTACAGATCTCTAAGCCGAGTGCTGTTCTCCACTCCACTGCTTCTCTCCATGAACTCAGCCTCCTGCCGCGGCCCTCAGGCTCACCAACTCCAACTTCACCGTGACTGCGTGTCTTCGGATTCCAGTGGCGTTTTGTATACAATGGGCCCCGCTCCATTGAGAGAGGGTCTGGCTACCGTCTTCTGTCCGTGATCTTTTTTTTCTTTTCTTTTCTTTTCTTTTTTCTTTTCTTTTCTTTTTTCTTTTCTCTTTTCTTTTTCTTTTTCTTTTTCTTTTTTTCTTTTTCTTTTTCTTTTTCTTTTTTTCTTTTTCTTTTTCTTTTTCTTTTTCTTGTTTCTTCCTGGGTTGAGAGGATCTATCTCCTTATGTATAGTCTTCTCTAGGATGTTTTATTCCAGCATCTGAGCTGTTTCTCTCAGAAAGGCTCTCCATTTTGCTGCTTACTGATCTGCCATCTTTCCCTAAAACACCATTTTTAATGTAGTAATAGTGTTGCTGCTTAAAGAAACTAACATATAAGTGAGCTTCATCTTTAGATTAGAACATCTGAAACAAACAAAATTCTTCTGTATATGCATATTATCAAGGTTCTCTACAGAAACAACCAAATGGAGAGAGAGAGACAGAGACAGAGATAGAGAGACAGAGAGAAAGCAATCTGATATAAAAATCAGTCATAAGATATGGCTCATGCAGCAGTTATGGCGGCTGAGAAGTTTCTTGATCTGCCATTTACAAACTTAAGATGCAAGAAACCAGTTGTATAATTCAAAGATCTGACAGTCAGTGAGATGATGCTATAAATCCTAACTTGAATTTGAAGGTCCTAGAACCAGGAGCACTGAGGGCAGATGATACTCACCCAAGTCAAAAACAGGGAAGACAAATCCAACTTTTCTCTCCTTTCTAATTCTATTCAGGCCCAGAGTGGACTGGATGACACTCACTTTGGGATGGATCATCCACCAATTCACAAACATGCCTCATAATGATATTTTACTTTGGGAATGCTGTCTGGGAACCCTCCAATACACTCCAATACAACTCTGACCACTTTTGAATGTTCATCCACGCCTGATTAGGGAAAACCAGATATCCAGATTATACCACTGAGACATGCTGTCTCAACTCAGCCTTGAAACTGCCTATCAGAAATAAAGCTTTATCCTTATAAATCCACAAATGTAGTCCAGTAGCTTTTGTGGCTCATGACATTTGTCCTGAGGGAGGTTCTTGCAGATGACACTTTCATGAAAAGGAGGCATATGGAAAATGAGTCAGAAATGAATAAAAGTCACAAAGGGTAAAAACAATGAGGTCAGGAGCCATAAAACAGGAAGCTTGAGTTGAAAGCATAAAAATCAGAACAGAGAGGAGCAATCATAATTACATGACCTCTCACACAGATCACTGTGTTCTGTTGTGGGTTTCCAACAAGAAATCACAGAGCATATTTCAGTAGTATTTTCTTCTTAAATCAATTATGTCTTTAGCACCAATAGCTTCAGAAATAAGGCAATACTTTTCTTACATCTCTAAGTAGTGAAGAATTGCATGGAAAAAATATTTTTCTTCTTTAAAACCTTTCCTGTCATCTGTGTGTCACTGCAAACGTGTGGCCTTTCTTGCTTCCTTTTTCTCCTATGTCCCAGCCAATCCTTCTCATCTCCATACACACAAAGCAACAAAAGCAAAACTAGCCTGGGGATATAGGGCCAAAAAGAAAAAAAAAACTACCAGGCTTTAAAAAAAAAAGCCCATACATAAGGAATGAGACAAGGAGAATTCCTATCTGCGAGTTATAAAAACTGAAAGGTAAGGGGAATTTTATAGACCTAGAAAGTGATGAAATGAAGAGAAAGACATCAAGTCTGCCCAAAAGGTGATAAAATATTTTATTTGTTTTTTGGTTGTGAAAAAGAAAATAAATCATTAAAATGACTGTCAGAATGCCTCAAGGATAAGGGCATCGAATAGGACGTGGCTATAAATGTTGTAGAGAGTAATAAAAGGGTTGGTTTTGTTTCCTTAGCATTTGTATGGGCTGAGCCTTCCTATTTCAACACAGGAATCATGGTCAGCAGTAAAAGTCAACCTGCTCCAGGGCACGCATTACCGCCTCCCCTGCAAGAATCCCAGGGCAGCTGCCCGATATGAACAGGTCTGCATCTAACTCTGACTCTGCAAGATGTGCCGTCAAACTGCCCACGCTTATGAACCATCATTTATTTTATTTCTACAGCTACTAATTTTTTCACACATACCTGCTTAATACAATTATTTTTCTTAATCCTAGGAATTGAAAATGAAGAAAAGAAGATTCCTGCCCCCAAAAGCTCAGTCTACAGTCAAAAAGGCCTTGGATAATTCCGATGTTGTTTAATGATATATTTCAAGTGCCTGGAGATAGAGATGGGTGACAGAGTAGTTGTTATAATAGTAACTGTTGATTTTATTTAAACCTGGGAAGGATTAGCTAAGAATTTGCAGAAGAGGTGGGATTTTCTATTACCCCACAAACTCAACTCACTATTCTTCTTTGAATATTTCCTTTTATTTTCGACATGTCAAGCTATCCTGCAAACACAACATGACTAAACTCATCTCAAAATACAGCTCTTTCTCAAATCTGACTTTCCCTAATATGTAATGAATATAGATATCAAGAATTCCAAAATTAACTGAGCTCTGAAATGAACAGAACATATATGCCAATCCATATTGATCTTATAACTATCCAGACATCTAAAATTGATCTGGGACAATTTAGTATCCTATTTGTCATACAAATCATATAAAAAGGACAGAGAACAGTGATATGACAGGAGACAGATGATATTTATAAATGAAAATGACTCCAGCTGCTTCACAGTAGCACTCAGCTATGATGACATCTGTCAAGTGTGAAGGCCTCTCAGCACTGACACAGACACAGCACTTTAGAGGGGCTTTCTCCTGATCCCTACTGCATAGTCAGTGTTCAACACGTAACATACTAAGAAAATGCAAACCAGACATGCCCCCATATCACCATCCATGTTAACAGCTGCATCCCTGCCATTGAGGTCAAAGGCACACAGGCTAGAGAGTCTAGTCACTCATGTGATCACTCTGTACTGACCATTGAGATAGCCACTTGTGATGATACTAGCTGATATGAATTCTCAAGTGGACATTTGACTGATGATGGGCACCTATGGTATATCTCTCCACAATAGTCCCTGGCTTCAGGTCTGAGGCACACTTATGTAGCTCATATTATTAAATAAGAACTTCGGCCCCAAAACTCCTGCGGCCTGCATACTTAGCCAGTGAAAATAAGTATGTGCTGGCCTGGATGACTCAGGAGACGGTAATGATGGGATGAGTAATGTTCTCTGAAGTTGCTAGTTAGGATAAGAGCACTTATTCATTACCTGATGGGGCAGGTTTCTCAGGCTAGCCAAGAACAGAACAAATAAATCAGTGTCACTTTCCTCCCTAACATCTTAGAACCCTGTACTTAAGACTGAATTTCAGCTCCTAGTTGAAGAAAAGCTATCCACAGAACTACCCATTCCACTTCTGGTGATAACAGAGATGGACGGATATAGGGAAGATGTTTGTAACTCTCAGGAGATAAATCTTGTAAAAATGTGAACTGATTCTCTGTTCTTGATCGCTGTCTCAGTTATTTCAGGAATCCTTTGTATAACATGAGGTCTGACTGACATAGGGTAGGTAAACAAATGCTCATCAAGAGAAAGAAAAACCTTAAACATGCAATTCAGTTTAAGAACTTGGTAATGGTGACCTTACCCCTTACAGAATCATAAACAAACTCAAAGACTCACTTCCTAATTCATACATGTTCCCCACTACTTTCTGTATGGCATTATTCTAATTTCTTATTAGAAATTATTCATAAAATTAGAAATTATCCTCTGGGGAGAGATATGTTAGAATATTGTTTGTAAAAAAATGTTCCCTGAAAATACAGCAAATGCACCAATTTAGTAGATTTAGTAACAAGGAACTGTCTATGTCAGCGGTGGTGAACCCATGGCACAGGCACTGAGCAGACAGGCAGAGCCTCCTGTTGGCACCCGAGCCAAGTTGCCTCAGCAGTTGAGCATCAGATAACAGTTGTTTTTCTAAACTAAAACCTCAGTATTCAGGTTTAATTGCAGTGTTGGCACTTTGCAATAAATAAGTGGGTTTTGGGTTGCAGTTTGGGCTCCCAGTCTCCAAAAGGTTCACCATCACCGGTCTACATAATTTCCTCATATTAGAGGTGCATTGGATAATACCTAAACCAGTTTGCACCACATGTGATTTTGGCAATAATCTGGGTATATTGCTAAGACTCCAAAGCAAACTTAAGTAAGAAGAAAAGGGCTTGACTACACACCTCATCAAAGCATACCTCAAGTTTAGTGCAAAAGAGCAGTGAGGCCCGGGGCTTTTGCTGGAGGTTACCTTACCTTCCAAATACATTCATTCTTCATTCGTCTGTGGAGCTACTTGGGCAGCTACACAGATCTCTCCCACAGTAACGACTTTCACCCCTTTCGTCCTCACAACAAACAACATTTTGAGAAAGAGGCACAGAAGAGGCAGAGCTAATAACAAGACAGAAATCAGTGTTTAAAGTTTAGATACGGAGAGCAACCGCAATGCAAACAGCAAGTCATGCATGGGCTTGTCATGTTTACACACAGAGGAAGTTTTCATCTCTAGTCCAGAAATACTTTCTGAGGGCAAAATTTCAAGAGCAGCTTAAGGTTCAATTTGAAATGCTGTGCTTTGGTTGGACTGTTGATAACAGCTGCTAATGAAGAGCCACTGAGGAAAGAAAGTGGCTGAAGTGGCTGGGGCCATTGGGTAGACCCTGACGGATATATGATATGCAGATGTGTACATTTACATTCTAGCCACTCAAAGCCCTTCCCCAGCTTCATCTTCCTTGCCAAGAGCCAGCCTTGAGCAAAACTCTTTTTCTCCCTCACTCCCTTTCTGTTTATTATTATGCAATTATCTTCACTATAAGAAAAAAAAAGCCTCCACAAGCTTTCAAGTAGTGTTTTCCTATGATATTGGTCATAAAACCAACAAGAAAGGAGAACAACTAAAGTTAGCAATCCCAGGGTGAATCACACTGCAGAGAAATCAAGGAAATACCATGTCTACAACATCTTCTCTGGAGATGAGGTGAGTAAACGTTCCCATCAGGAGACACAGGATCTTTTCATGCATGTGGGGATGCTGTGGTGAACCACAATGTCCTCAGCCCACTAGATCAAGCCTGCTTGCCTGCTGTCCCACCTCATCTCACATACTCCAGCCCACACACATATGCACACTCACAGCCTTCTCCGAGGTAGCTTTCTTTATCATCATATTGCCAAACAGAAACCTAGTCCCCCAGAATAAAGAATGTTAGCACAAGCCAAAGGTAAACCACATGCTAATCAACCAAAACTGCAGCAGAGCAAAGCGATAGGCTTTGATGGTCCTGAGTGACTGAGAGGAGGGAGCTAAAGCTGCACAGGTCTATTTGCCGGACACATCACAGGAAGCAATTAAGTTTATGGAGGGGAAAGAACAGCCCAAAGGCTCTGAAAGAGAAGATGCTTCCTGCCTGTGGTCTATCCTGAGCCATTCTGTCTAAGGCAGATTGAGTTATTCAGCTGAAACAGCCGACTGTAAAGCACTGTTTAGAATGAGAGCAGCCTAGTCTCTGTTGGAGAGACCCGCCTGTCAGGTTTCAGCTTCTATAGTAGGGGATACACTGTTCCAGTGGGTTTGAAAAAGCAGAAAAGGAAATGAGCACCCATAAGGAACAAATACTTAATGTAGATGAGAACTATAAACTTTTCAAGATCAGCTGAAGGAAAAGATTATGAGAGAAACAGAGTTTCCACTGGTATGAAGCAAATATCCTGAGTATTTGGTGCTCAGCTATCAGGAACACTATCTTTCACAGAAGTTCTGGATGAAAGGTTGGGGAGGTCAGTGGCATGGCTCTCTCTAGTTCCTGTCCCATCCACACTCCTTCATCTCTGGTGGGTTGTACATGTCTAGTTGCTCACCTTGTGGTCAGATTCTAGCTCAAGTGAGTATAAGAGTGAACACACGAGTTCTGAAGCAGGAAAATGGTGCAGAAAACCTCTCTAACAACAAAAGAGCACACACTCATGGTAACTGAGTCAACATAAAAAGAAGAGACCATCACTAGGAGGTTAGTTGTGGAGTCCATAAGGGAGAGAAAATTCTAGATACATCGAGTGGCTTCCCTTGAGCCTTAGACTGGTGGTTTCTTCCCTACTCTAGTGTTAAATACAAAATAAGAAATATAATCCTGGCTCTTAAACATGTTCTACACCACTCAAACTGAGGGAAAAAATCAAGGTATCTCATTGTTAAGATATGGGCACTAGGGCCACTTCATTCATGATGGGAAGGATGACCTCAGAAATGTCAACAAAATTCATCATTTTTCTCAGATAGGCCACTTGGACTATCTGGGGATTGGACTGAATTTAGTTCTGCAAATACTATATGAGAAGGCTGTCAACCCATCCTTTCCCTGAAGCAGTCTTAAATAAAAGCTAAATAAACACAACATTCTTTGCTTTGGGGCAGCATGTTTCTGATTAAAGCCAAAACCAAGAGGCTATGTGAAAGGCTACAGAAGGCATTATTCAAAATTCTCATTCTTCAGATACTTCTACAGCAAAAGAAAATAGTCCACCCACCAGCCAAGTAGACACTGTTGGGCTGGGAGAATCACTCTGTTCCACTGGGTTATAAGTATCTTTATGATTCCCAAAGGATCGCCTATGATGTGAATAGATCCATTTTTGCTCACATAATTGTACCCAGAAAGCCCTAGTGACCCTTTACAAACCGCTAACCCCATTGTCTCTATAAAAACTATATGGCCCGAAGGAGAATTCTGTGAAGACTCAGGAAGATTTACTTTCCCCTGAGATACACTTAGGGTTAACATCTAGATTCGGGAACCTGACCTTTTGGATGGAATCCCAGTTCTGCCACTTAGTAGCTGTACAACTTTGAGGGATGTTACTTAAACCCTTTGTGCCTCAATTTTCCTGCCTATAAAACAGCAATAAAAATAATAGCTGTTCATAAGATTTTGTAATGATTAAATGAGTTATGATATATAAAGGGTTTGAAACAGTACTCTGCATATAATAAGAAAAATGCTACTCTTTGCTGTCATTATGCTTATTATTATCTTTTTTGGGGGTACATTACTTTAACCCTGTTTTCCAGGCTTCTCTTCTTACTAAGATCATCCCTACTACAGGGTTATTTTAATATAAAATAACTTTAAAATGAAATAATTTCAGATAACTTTCATATCAAAGTTAAGAGCCTATGAAAAATGTTAAATAGTCATTAATTATTTGTTGCTATTTCCTTTAAAAGGTAGAATCTATATCCAATCACCTTCCTTTGAATCTGGCCTGGCTATCTGACTCTTTCTGAGCAATAGAATGAGGATAAATGGGGCAGTTTGATTCCTGAGTCCAAGCTTCAAGCTTGAACCTTCTGCTCTTGTTCTCTTGACAGTTTTGTTATGTGAAGGAGTTCAAGTCAGTCTCCTGGAGAATGAGACCATGTCTGAGATGAGTTATCCCACTTGAGGTCCCCTAGACCAAACAGCTCCTAGGCATGGGTCACATGCAGTGACATAAGTGAGCCCAGAAGACTGACTAAAGGGCCACTCAGCTGAACACAGCCCAAATGGCTGATTCATGGGAATCATAAGCAAATAAAATAGTTGTTGTTTTAAGCCATTAGTATGGGGTGGTTGTGTTATGCAAAACATAACTAATAGCCCTACACAAATGAGCTTTGTTATCCCTAGCATTTAAAATAAAAACACACATATTTGAAACCAGCACACTTGTTTAGTTATCAACAAGTTTATCAACCACTACACAGAACTTCCAAGTTCTCATCCCACTCACCTGGGGCCAGGGAGGGCACTGAAGTCAGCATTCCAATCTGGAAAAAAACCTAAAGCCACCTAATGATCAAATCTGAGGAGGAGGCAATACCACTGTACCAAGGTCATGCTAATGCAGGTCTCTGTGGGGAAATATGGTGGGAATGAAGGATCTTGCTTCTTTGGATCTATGTAGAATGTAGGGTCAGAAATGACAAGTCTGGCTTCCATAGAAGCAGCTTTATTCCATCGGTCTTAGTTACTGTACTTTGATATAGGTCAATAGCTTCATGGCATAGACAAACCAGGTAAAAATCAAGGGAGCCACTGAGAATTAACGATAGTCTAGATATGTGGCATAAACATCTGCATGTGGTTGGACATTATTCTGTGTTCCTCCGTGGTTTACATTCCATTTCTGTGCCTTTTTGGCTTGACTATCTAACTTTGGGCAACTGACTTAATCTCTTAAAACTTCAGTTTCCTCAACTGTAAAAGTTAGGCACTATTCGGACCTTCCTCCCAGGAATGACATGCAGATTAAAAGAGATAATGCATATGTAATGCCTAATCCGGTGCTTGGCAAAAAGTAGAGGCTTTATACCTGTTGTCATGATGGTGATGGCTAATATAATTGTGATTTTTGTCCCTGTTGTTATTATTGTCACTACAATCATTACATTCCCATTGTAGTACTGTGGTTAATACTTTTACTAACAAAAATTAAGTCCTTGCTGTAGAAGATGATCCCCTGAACTCTATATGTGTTTTATCTGGCTGGTCACCACTCTGATCTTCATGTTTTTTAGGTTTGTTAATAGCAGACTCTCAAATTGAAGTAATTGCTCACACACCACTCAATATGCCCTGGGGAGAGAAGTGATGATAATATACAGATTCCTACTTGTTTTCTGGGCCTAATTAGGGTAGCACAATGTCATCCATTTATAAAGGCAAAGAATAAGGCATCTGAATAGGTATTTTACAGAATTCTGCTTTGTCTTGAAACATATAATTATCATTAACAAACACAGATGATAATAAATAATAATTCAATTTTCTCTTTTGACAAGAAAAAGGAATGTAAACATGGCCATAGCCCAATCAGCTCATAATAACAGACAATTTCCTTTTGAGTGTTTGTTCCCTCCCTTCTACCCAGCACATGCAAGGTGGGAGGTCTGCTTGCAAGGCAGAGCCTCTGGGCTGAGAGCTGACAGCTCTGCCAGCTGGGAGAGAGGATTACTCAGCAGACCGGGTCAGTCCCCAAAGCCTCATGAAGGTATTCCTTGGCATTGCAGCTTGACGTTGGCAAACCAGACTTGTGATCTGATTTTTTTTTTTTTTCACCTAGGAAAATGGAGACAGACCTAATAGTCTAATCTGGTCAACCTCTGTATTAAGCACTATACCTGAAGTCAAAAGGTGAAATGAATGAAGTAAAAAGCCATCACACTGAAACACAACTTTATAAGTGCCCACATCTATGCTGTCAACCCTTCTTTGTTTGGGAAACACTCTCATCCTGTTTTGGATCAATAAATATTTTCTAAGCCTTAACATTTAAGTGTCTTCTAATTACCAACATTCAATAATTAGTGTCTATATGTACAAAGTACAGTCAGCAATGTATTTTATCTGATGTACTTTTTTTTTTCCTGTACTGGGGATCGGACTCAGGACCGCGGGGTTGCAAGGCAGGCATCTCCACATACCTTCACCCCAGGCAATGGAAAGGTTACTCTGGGTAGGTTTTCTCTGTTGTGGTAAGCAGGGAAGTCTTTGTTTTGTTTTTTTTTTGTTTTGTTTTGTTTTGTTTTTGGTACCAGGGATCAAACTCATGACCTTGCGCTTGCAGACAGGTGCTTATACTGCTTCCAAATCCTAGTACCACAGCGAGTAATCAGGGGCCAGGAGATATAAAACTAATAAACTACCCAGAAGATGGGGAAAGGACCCACTCCTAACATGTTCAAGAGTCCACATGGATCCCCCACAACTTAACCCAGAGGTCCCCACTGAGAATCCAAGCATTTTCCTTTACAGCTGCAGTTCTTACCTTAAGAAAGGGTGCGGTTGTCAAGCTCCACTCTGAGACAGTGCATTTGGACCGAACATTCTCAGCCTACCAAAGAAAGACAAGGTAAGAGCTACAGCTGCTGATGAGTTACATTCCCTAACTAGAATGTTTCCTAATCAAAATCAGGTCTCCAAATGTTTGAAGGCCTTTCAGAACAGAACGACAACAATGTGATCAATTGAACAGTATCAAATGCATGAAATCCCTGGAATGGAGTCAAGGTGGAGCCGTTAGTGTTACAGAAATGAGTGAGCTAACGTTTTATGAACACACACCTGGGCTCAGTCTAATTGGGAATGGTAATAATTGGTGAAATCATATACCTCATCACATCCCTCCACAAAAATGGCTGTTTACAAAAGGGCTGGCACTCTATAGCACTGACTTATACAGGGGATTTGGCAGGCCGTAGCATTCACACATTCACACGTTCAACACATCCACAATGAAGACTCTATGCAATTTAACCAACATGGTTTGGAAGACAGCCCTACCAGCTGATGAAATAATGACAGCATGAGAGTTAAACCTAGATGAAGAGGTGGGAGGGACTTGGACTCTTTCCCTACATGCACTCAAATAAGCAAATATAAAAAGATAACAAGCCCAATTTTTTAAAAAGTCTATTATGGATGTATTCCTATCTGTGATGGTTAGTTTTATGTGTCAACTTGGCAAGGCAATGGTTCCCAGTTGGTTAGTAAAACATCAGTTTAGCTGTTGTGAAGATATTATTTTAATGTGTTAACATTTAAATGAGCAGACTCTGAGTAAAGCAGACCCTCTTTCATAATGGGTGGGCCTCATTCAATTAGCTAAGGGTCTGAGAGAAAAAAACCAAGGTCCCACTGCAAGGGATTCTGCCTCATGAGAGGCATGATGCCAAAGCACAATCAACTGAAGTGATTCAGCAAGGAAAAAAAGGGGTGGGGGCCAAGTACCCAGCAATCTGACCATCTGCTTTGACCCTGGAATTGAAAAAATTAATGGACTGTACCCTTTGAGATACTTTCCATGAATAGTATTACCTCTCCCAGCACAAAGCTGACTGAGAATTGGGACACCCGTCTAAGGCTATCATCCTGGCAACACCCTGGAGGTAAGGTTTTCTCTGTTGCTGATTAGGGCCAGATTCACAGAGAAAATGTCCAAAAGCAGTTTTATAAGCTTAGGTGATGTATATCTAAATTATAAAACCCTCAGTTCTTACATTTTTGAATTTATATGTCTAATATACCCTTCTGCATTAGAATCAATTTTAAAACCTTTTTTATTATGATAAAATGTACATTATAAAAGCTTTATAGTTTTAACCCTTCTAAAGTATTCGGTTCAGTGGCACTAAGTATATTCACAATGTTTTGTAACTGTCACCATTATCCATTTCCAGGGTATTTTCATTACCCCAAACATTAATTCTGCATCCATTAAACAGTAAGTCCCCACTTCACCCACACCCTGGCTCTGGTGACCCCTATACTGCTTTCTGTTTCTGAGTTTGTCTATTTTGGTTTTTTCTTATAAGGAGAATCACGTAACACTTGTCCTGTTTGCAGCTGGCTTATGTCAGTTTGTACAGTGTTTTCAAGGTTAACTCATTGTAGCAATGCAACAGAATTTCCTTCTTTTTTATGCCTGAATAATATTTCATCAAGTATAGACCATATTTTGTTTATCCTGGTATTCATTTAATTCACCAGGTGATTGTTGAGGATTTACAATGTGAAAAGTCTTGATTCTTTTACATATTAACTTTATCCTAAGAACAGTGATTGCAGGAAAGGTAGAAGAGCTACTCCACAAGGAACCAATTAATTATACAAATCTTAGTTTCAGAATCAGTAGCAGCAGAAAGAAAACAAAAATCTATTAAATAGTTTCTCTCCCCTAAGAGTTTAGTCAATGCCTACACATAATCTTAAGTAATATTCTTCATATTTAAAGCAGAATTGAGCCAGCTTACACTGTAACTCTTAGGACAGTGTTGCCCAAAGTTTAAAGTGTGTCATTCCTGACCTCCATCTCAGTGATAATGAGCCTCTATCAAACAGCTGATGTCAAGAAGTAAGAAACTGCAGTACCGTGAAGCACTGGGCTCTTTCCTTGCAGATAAAATATCCCAATGAAATCAAACAGGAAGGTATGTTCTCCCCTAACCTGCTTCTTACCCAAACATTTTCATTTCTAGTGCATATAAATAAGGTACCCAGCCTCTTGTGTAGACACAAGGGTCCTCAGATGCACACATCTCTCAGTAAGGAAATTTCAGAGTTGAAAGAGAAAAGGGGAAGCACCAGTGCACTCTGGTTTTCACCTTCAAAATACAGAAAAGAGCAGATGGTGTGAAGGGGGATGCCATGCACACCTGAATTCACAAAAGTGGCCCAATGGGAGTCATCAAAAAATGTCCCCAGGAAGTCGACAGAAACAACCACTTTTGCACACTAGCAAGGGAATTGCAAGCAAAATCAGGAGCCATAAAGGATTCAGACCACTTTGTTCAGCAAAAACTTCTCAGCTAGGAGGATCTGCTGTCATCCTAGATTGTTACCACCTGCCTGAGCTGAAATGTGTTCACTGCTTTTTTGTTCAGACAACAAAAGCTGCTTAGAAAATTATACAGATTATACAGAATTAAGCCCTGAATATATCCTGCATATTTTGAAAGCCTGACTTCTAGAGCAAGAGTTTGATTTTTTAAAAGACAAAATGAACACTATTACATCTATTCTTTTTAATATGTGAGTAGATAATCCATTGCCTCTGAGCAAAAAAAAAACCATTTTGACGAATTGTAAAGGGTAATCCCCAATAAGATACTAATGTGAAGGACCTCTAATTAGCCTAATCAGGAACCCCTGTAAATTTACTCTCCTCAGAACATCAGTAATGTATATTCTAAAAGTAGATGGGCGCACAATTTGAGTACTAAATTTCTAAATGTGACAATCATTTCAGTCCTGCTAGTTGTCATTTAGTCCATCCAGGCCTCTCCAATGCACAAGCCCACTCACCCAATTAAAAAGGACAGTCCCAGAGGCCTGAATCCAGTCTCAAAGAAGCCTAAATAAGTAGCCAGGGTTTCTCAATAGTTAGTACTTAACTTAGATTGTTGTAATACTCTGATTCCCTCCTGTTATGGGTAGAATTGTTTCCCCAGCCTCCCTCAAAAAATAAAACCAAAATAAAAGAAAATATTGAAGTACTAATTCCAAGTACCTCTAAATATGACTCTATTTGAAGATAAAGGCTTTAGAGAGGCAAATAGGTTAATACAAGATCATCCTGGGGGCCCTAAATCAGTATGACTGGTGATATTATGAGAGGAAGTTAAAGCAGAAACACACACAGATGAAAGAACACATCAAGACACAGGGAGACACAGCCATCCACAGGCCAAGGAGAGAGGCCCCATGGGGAGCTAAGCCTGCCAACACCCAGATTGTGAACTTCTCACTTTCATAAATTTGAGAAAGTAAGTTTCTATCCTTTAAGCTAGCTGGTCTGTGGTACTTTGTTATGGTAATTGGAGCAAACTAATACACCTACCCTTTATCTTTGTGCTCTGATTGCCAGGGAAGAATCTTGAAAGGATTGGCAGATACTCTGTCTCTTTTCCTTCACAAGGGCAACACCATCATTTGTTTCCTTAAATCTAACTGAAGCGACAAATACGAACGCATTTATACTCGGAAGACCCCTACTCTCAAGTAGGGAACTGCTTCCTGACCCAAGCCCTCTGACCTCTATATTAATCTCTGCCTTTACTGAGTTCTGCATGGGAACTAGACATTATCCTGTAAAGAGCATCAGTCTCCAGCTACCAGAAACTGTGCCCTCAATTCTTTTGCTTCAATATACGGACCCGGCTCAGATGCCTTAACCAACCTCAGTTTCTTTTCTTCCTTCAAAAAAAAGAAGCATTTGGGGACAAAGTGTCTTGTACACTACAGAAATTAAATCCAGAACAACAGATTAGCAAAAATGGAAGGACTACCAGTTGCCTCAAGACCTGATTCACAAGTAATTACTTTTGCTTTCACTGAAAAAATTTATATAGAAACCTGACTGATGTCCTTTCTTGGTGCTGGGAGTCATAAACACCACAGGTTAATTCCTGCACTCTCTATGGACAATGCTTGTCCTACAACATAGTTGGGCACAAGGTCTAATTTCTAATCCTATGGCTCAGAGGGGATTGTGCTATATTCTGAATGGACTATAAAAGACAGGTGGCTGGAAAAAGCCACAGTGGCAGTCGTAGATAGAAAGATTCTTCAGCCCATCCTCATGTCCTGAATCCATCAGGCTCTTTAACTCCTCAGTCAGGTTGCCTCACCAGTCTCCCAACAAAGATAACAATAGTGTAGCCATAGCTTTGCCTAGAAGTACGCAGAAATGTATATGAAATCCTTTTTGTCTTAGGAATAACGCTGCCAAGCATTTCTGGGGTCAGCAAACAAGGCTCCTTGGTCCTCTCTGGACTGGGAGCTCTTATCCAGGGCACATTCCAACTGTGGAAGACTGCCACACTCACACCTGCCAAGTCTCAGCAGTGGAAGAAAAAGGAGAGAAGACTGATGCAATTAGCTAGGTGAACAGGGAACTTGTCAAACGCTTTAGATAAGACCTACATTTAAGGGCAAAGTCAGTGGAAACAGGATATGCTTGAGATCTGGAAGATGGAATAAGAACTCCCAGCTTCAGACAGCAGAGGAGGATGGAAACAAACAAAGCATGGATATTCCTGTAAAGAATCAGGGGAAAGAAGTAACCAAAAATCCAGACACTGTGAGTTTGAGATCCAGAAGGGCTAGAATTCAGCCAAAAGGAAACACTTTGGAGAGTGACTCTGCACAAAAAATAACTCGGGGTACCAAGAGATGTGCAGAAAATCCAAAGAAGGATAAGGACATCACGGACACCAAGAAAATAAGAACCAGAAATCATCAAAATGTTGAAAATATTTAGCAAATAAATTTAGGAAAGAAAAATATATATTTTAGCCATAAGGTCCAATTTAAAAATGAACTCTGTAAATAATTATATCAGTGTATATAAGAGAAAGAACCTTAGAATCTTTCAGCTTTGCATCTTGTTGATAACCACCATCTTGCCCACTGGGTGATTCTCGCTTATATTCCAAATCCTACCCCATGAAGTCCTGAAGACAGCCAGCTGGACATCTGGTGCCAGGCACTGATGATAGCTGGACTGCTTCTTAACTGACCTTTGATGTGTTAACAGTTCTTGACAAAGCTCACACACATTTCTGTGTCTAGCACAGCATGTAACCCCTTTCTCTCATCTCTTAACCTGGAAATCCTGTGTTGATGCTGGCCGAGACGGGCTTCTATCCCTTCTGTCCATTAAGTTCTTAATAAATCACATCCTTTGCTATAAAAAAAAAAAAGACAGTCCTTGAATTTATTCAGTTCCCATTATGGCAGGGTGATTGGGCTTCCACCGCCTGCTGATTTGGCTGGCTGCGAAGCATTTTCCTAGGGAGGACACATGAAAGGAAAAGATGATTCCTCATCCTATAAATTACAGGACTCTGCTGTTAAATCAGCACACATCATGCCTCAAGCCAAAGAGTAACTGCCTTTAAAGGGTCAAGGGACCCATCCTGTTGAGGGATTGTGCTACAGAATCTCAAACTTGAAATTTTTAAAAAATTTCAAGTATCTAACTTTTAAAAACAACAAACCTTCCTTATCCAATTCACTATTCCTTATATCTCTTATCAATAATTACTAATAAATTTAGCTAAATGGTTTTAATTGATTGCAAGCACTCGCGTTCATTTGAAATGACCTTGTATTTTTTATTTTATGAAACAATAAAACAAAATTTCATAACCAAATAAAAAGAGAATAACAAGAATCAATATGCTGTGTGTCATTATCTTCAAAGTAAACTACAAAATATAAGCCAACAAGACTTTTACGGAAAGGAAACAAGTAACATAAAACTTTGTTTTTAATGAGTTAAGATACACTAGCATTATAAATAAAACAAATTAGCATATATACCAAAATATTTCTGAAACAATGGAATAGATAGTTTGGGGAAGTATTTGAACTCCTTCCTATTTCCCATTTATCTCTCTTCTATTTTAATCTTGTATTCTTTTCAGTGCCCACCACAGTGTTGGTCACCAAACAGAAATTCAGCAAATGCTCATTCACTGGTTGCTCCTGGATTTTGAAATCGTTTTCCCGTAAGGCAGCCTCCCTCTGCCTGCCTCCACTCCCCTTCCTAGATACCACCGTTCAACTATCCATGCAGGATCAGCAGAATGAATCTTCTTTGGGGGTGGTATAAGGTCTGAGTTAAAACTAGAGCTAAGTGGCAAATTATTGACCTCTGTTTTAAAATCTGAACATTACTGAATTGGTTTCCCAGTGCTATTTTTAAAAATTATCAAAAAATTTGGTGGTTTCAAACAAAAGAACTTTATTCTTCCACAGTTCTAAACCAAAAGTATAAAATAAGTGTGTGGACAAGATTGTTTCCTCTCACAGTCTAAGAAAGAATCTGTCCTTCCTTGCCTGTGTCCTGGTTTCTGTTGGTGCTAGAAGTCTTTGACATCTTTGGTTTACAGTTTCATAACACCAACTTCTGCCTCTCCTTCACTTACCCTTTGCTCTTTTCTCTTATAAGGACATCACCTAGTCATTCAGCCTAGGATCCACTCCTAGGCTGAGCTTCTAGGGATGAGCTCATTGTGAGTACCTTGCCTTAAATGCATCTGCAAAGGTACTGGGTTAGGACTTAGATGTGCCTTTTGGAAGGATGTTGTTCAATTCACTACTATATCCAAAACTCCATCATCTTCCCAATGTTTTTCTTCATATTAATGGAGTTATCATCTTCCCCGTCAGATCCAGGCTGAACTCTGAGTCATTCTCAAGAGCTCGCACTCTCCTTCTCTAATTCCATGTAGTTCTATAATTCATAGCAATGAAGTACAATTGGATAAACACTGACCTAGAAAAATGCTCATGCCCGGTTCTCTTTTCTAGGCAGGCTCCCACTATCACCCTGGCCCAGGTCGGGTCATGTCTGTACTTGTTATGATTTCTTCCTAACTGCTCCCCCAGCTTCATTTGCTGACCACATCACATATGGTACTTCTCTAAACAGAGCCTGGCCATCCCACATAATCACATGACACAAACTTCCAGCATCATTCACCCAAATAAAGCCCTATCTCCATATGGCCTAGCATTCAGGTCCATTGGACTAGTCCCAAGCCTCTTTCTCAAGCTTATTTTCCATTATCCCTGCCCATTTGCTCCAGTCTGTGGTCAAAAGTAGATTAATGATTGGTTTAGGATGGACCATCTGAGACTCAAATCTCTGAGGTCTCTCCATTGGGACCTCGTCATTAGTAAAGAAGCCCCTGTCTCAACCTGTGTCTCCTTACACAGGAATTCAAAAGACAACTCATCTATAAGTCCTTTTCCAGCTGCTTTGCTGGTCTCATTGGAGTATTAAAAATTAAAGAGCATATTGGACAAGTAAGGGCTTCTTATCGCCTCTTCCCATAGAGAACTTAGAGTTCCCTTAGAGCAGTAGGCATAACCCTTGCCAGTATGGCTGGAATTCTGCTTCCCTCACACACGTCTTCTGCAGGATCTAGTGCCTTGCATATGACATATGCTCATAAATATTAAATCAATAAAGATACAAGCAGTAGGAGTAAGACAGTCCTTGCCTTCAAGCAGCTTAACACTGGGGGACAAGGGAGGATGACATAAGCACAAAAGTGAATAATAATGACTCATATTACAATACTATAAGTATCACAAATGAAATATATGTGAATTTCTATTGGAAACATGGAAAATTCAAAACTCAAAACTGAAGAGCATGATAGTAGTAGATCTTAAGGTAGCTCTTGAAGGGTAAACAATATTTCAGTAAGTAAATGTTGGAGAGTCAGGGAAAGAAGTAAACACAGAAGAAATGGCATATGCAAAGACAGAGTAAAGCACATTCCAGCTTTGATGAAGCGCAGAGTTTTCCAGCACTGTAATTAAGTAAGTGGCGAGTAATAGGAGGCCAGACTGGAAAGGCCAGGATCTGGAATACCAAGCTCACGAAGCTGAGTCTGTAGCAGATGGGAGTCACAAAAGACGTTGGAACAGAGGGATAAGGTGGTCACATCTTCATCTTCCTGTGATCACTTAACATGTTATCACAGAACCCAGGCCAGGACATGTACAGAACCACCTGGAGAGTTTCAAAACTGCCATACACAAAATATTACAGATCACAATAAAAGATTTCTCCATTCATAATAAAATCATGCTGCTGTTCTGATTTTTGCTTTTTAATTTTCAATTGAAATAAATTATCTCTTTTCTTGAAGTCTTTCTTTTTTCTTTGCCTAGAAATAAATACATTTGCTTGGTAATTTTCCTAGTCCACAAAAAGAAAACAAAAAGAAAGGATATATATATATATATATATATATATATATATATATATTCTCCATCATATATATGTATATATATATATATAAAATCTTTTGTGCTTCTTTGTGTGTGTGTGTGTGTGTGTGTATATATATATATATATATATATATATCCTTTATATATAATATATGTACATAAAATCCTTTGCGCTTCTTTGTGTTAAAATTGTACAAAATGGAGCTGGGGAATTAGCTCAGTGGCATATGCACCTGCCTGGCAAGCACAAGGTTGTGAGTTTGATCCCCGGTACTGAAAAAATAAAATTGTACCAATGATTCATTTAGTAAATACTGCAGTAAATTGGTTTTATTCATTGTGAAGCAGTTTTCAAAATCTCAATTTCTACAGCTTACCCAAGTCTAATTAATTACAATCTCTATGTGGTGGTGGCCAGAAATACACAAATTCTCAAAATTTCAATTCATTTTAATGTTTCTAGGTCTGCATTTGGGAATCACTGTTACAAAACATAAACTGGCAGGAAGAGAAAAAAGAGATTAAGGTCCTCTTACAGTTTTGACTTTGAATGACCACAGAGAACATGTGTTAAAGGCAAAGTCTTCAATCTCTAGTGCTAGGAGGTGGTGGAACCTTTGTGTGGTAAAGCTTAGTGGAAGGAATCTAGGTCTCCGGCATACACTCTTGAAGGGGTATCAAGACCTTGGCCCCTTCCTGTTTCTCTCTTTGTTTCCCTACTGCCACATGTTCCCAACTATGTTATATTCCTGACTTAATTCATCTATTTTACTTCTTAATTTCTTTCTATTACCTTACTTCAAAGTTTCTCTATGCTGGTTCCTTCCTCATGTCTTACAAACATGTTTCAATCTCCTGTTCTAAACGCTTTATAAAAGTTATCCTTTTCCCATTCTTTTTTTCTTTCAGATTTCTCCCTCCTACGTTTCAATGCAAAAAAAGTAGTTTAATGTTCCAAAGAGTTTTTTCATCAGCTGACCCTAACAGCTAGGAGAGCAAGGGACCATGCACTGAAGCTTTTCCTCCTTTTAAGTTGGTTCACTCAGGTATTTTGTCACAGTAATAGAAAGCTAACAAAGATGCTGAATAATAAAGAGGGAATTAAGGCAAAAAACAGGAGGACATCCTATTAAAATCTCAGACAAGTAATACACACTTTCACCATTCACTTTCCTAATCAAATATTATTGGTAAATACTGTTAAATTTTTCTTTGTTAACATCAAGAGCATAAGAAATAACTGCATGGGAGGAATTCTGGAAAACAGAACAAATAGTCCCTAACTCAGTCTATGATATTCTGTGTTCAGAGGATGGTACAGAATAGCGTATCAACAAGAAGCAAACTAACTCATTCTGCAGAATTTCTGAGGAGTTTGACATCCAAGGACACCAGGCAGTAAGAAGACAAGATGAATCTTAGGTTAAAACAATACAATTATTTAAAAGTAGACAAAGTAATTTAGATCTGCAAAGCCTTTCCCTAATCCCATCAAGCAAAGTGGCTGACCCCAGAGTATACTAGGACTTTGTCTTTTTGAAAAATTTAACAAAAGAGTTCTCTGATCCCAAAAGCATCAGACCTGGCAGAGCAGTGGGATGAAGTGTGAGTAACACCCAGAGGATTAAATTACAGTGTGCACAGCGAACCCCCATCACAGGAGCATCCAGTGTGGAACGCACACCTTCTCCCCTGTCCTTCATACTCCGCCTCATCTCCCTCCACCAAGGAGACTGAACAAGTCCTCTGGAAAAGCTAATGCATCCACAGAAACACCAATTTATACTCACCATCTCAGAAAGATGAAAATGCATCTAGTTCTTGTTTTGTAATGCAATATTTTTTATAACAGAAACAATGAGAAGGAGTCTCAGAAGTAAAAAAGAAGCCCATTGATCTTGTTAATTCAGTAGAAGGGCTGGATAATTAAGGCAAAGAAAGTTCCAGGAATAAGAATAACTTGTGAAAAGAAATAAGAGACATAGAGAATCAGTACAGAAGTCAAAAACAGAAGTCATAAAAACAACCAAAAGGAATAAAAATGTAAGGAAAGGAATAATCAGCTAGATAATTTTTAGTTTCCAGAACTTAAGTACTAGAGTATCTAGATAGAAAAAGCTCACAGAAGTACCAACAAGATGAATGGAGGAAAAATGCTTATCAGTGTGAAATTTCAAATCCACTAAACTGGATTCTATAAGTTTCCAAGTGTGAATGTGAGGGCAATCTGGCCATGACATTTGTCACCCCACTCATCACCAGGGTTCATTCGACTGATCTGGATGGCTAGCCAGGAGTCCCCTTCCTCCCTCACTGCTCCATGTGTGTCCCTCCCAAATTGATCACTTGATTGTAGCACAACCACCCTCTATAGAGAACAACCATTTCCTCAGTCAAGGGTATACAAGAGGCTGTGCTCCCTGACTAGAACCTCCAAACGAGCTCTGAAGAGAGGAGAAATAATATCAGGAACGCAAATGATGTCAGACTTTTCCACATCAATAAATATTGAAAAACATGGGCAATGCCTGTACCATGCCAAAGGAAAACTGATTCAACCTTTAGTGTACCCTCATGCATGAGAAATAATTCTTTTGATACAGAATGAAAGACATTTTGAGGCATTCCAGGGCTCAAAAATTTAGGTTCTATTAAAACACACACAAAAGAAAAATCAGAGGATATACATAAACACAACAAAAGAGTAAGCAAAAAAGAGGCTGATGGAGGAGCTAGGAAGCATTGAAGAAACACCGATGGAATGCTGTACAGGAGGCCAGCAGGAAGCACTAAGCAACTAGTCCACATTAAGGCAAGAGATTGCTTATAGCAATTATTTTTACACATGTGTAATCAATATTAACTTCCAGATAAAATAAGAAAATATGCAAGAAAGGGATTGTATTAGTCAGCTTTTTCATTGCTGACACAAAATACCCAACCCATAAAATAAAGAAGGAGAGTTTTAATTTGCTCAGTTTCAGTCCATGATCAGCTGACTCCAAGGCAGAAATGCCATGATAAAAGGGCACAGTGAAGCAAAGCTGTTAATTCACGGTGGCCAGAAAAGACAGCAGGGAAGAGTTCCAGAGAGGAATGCACGAAGGAGCACACATACCATCCAAGACCACTCTTCCGTGACCCACCTCGACATGTTCAGGAGCATGTTTCATTACTTTGCTAGGCTTTATTAGCCCAGTGACATTGACATATCAGGAACAACAGTGACAGGAATGTGTGGTCACAGGGCATCATAGAGTAAACGGTGACAAAATTGCAGAATTACAATAATATGACTATTTACTATTAAAATAACCAAAGCTTTTTGATATACTAAAAAGTCACAGACATCTAAACCTGATGAGACCATAAAGAGTTGTATAACCACAGTGTTTAGAAATGCAGAGATCAATACCAAAAGAAACAGCTATCACAATGGTGAGGGAGTCTCCATGGAATAGAACAAAGGATAGAGACCATATAGCTCTTATAATAAGCCCTTTTGAGGTTGCAGGAAGAAAAACGTGGGGAAAGAATGTATCCAAGGACAAGTTATGAGCCTATAGTAATGGTAGGGAAATTTAGTGAAGTCCACACATAATTAGGTGGGAGGTGGGAGTGATAATATGTAGAGAGTGGAGTGTGGAGAGACAGAAGTTGTGGAAGTCTTCCCAGCCTCTGAGAATAGAAACTCTTCAAGGCAGATACTCCTTTGTATGTCCCACATGACTTGCCTTCAACAGCTATTTTTAAAGTGTAAGTTGGATATCCGAGAAAGAAACCAGACTGCTGTCATTACTACGCAGACACAATGTGTGTGTGCATGTGTGTGTTTTGTAGGAATTGAGCTAAGTGCAGAATGGATAACTAGAATGTTCCTCCTTCTCTCTCCCTGTCAATGTGCTATGTTTGCTTCAGGTCTCAGTTTAAATTCCTTTCTCAGAGAGCCCCCCGTACCCACCTCAAATAGGCGGTCCATCCCCAAACTCAGTCTCTCATGGCACCCTCTGTGTCTTCAAATGCTTATAATAATTATGATTTTTAAATTTGGTTTGAAGATATTATTTGCACATGAAGACTGTAGACTGTAGAGATCAGTAACACACATATCCTTTCTACCACCCCATAATCGGCATGGATTCTTGGCAGGTCAGACAATCTCTTCTTCTTACATGTTAGCCATCATATCCAACCTTCATCAGCACTCCTTTTTTTCCATTTTTATTTTTAATTAGTATGCGTTAGCAATATGTAATGATTACATTCCTCATGGGGAGCTGTTACATATACCATAAAACATCTTAGTGCTTCTTTTATCCCCTTTCTCCTTCTCTCTCCATCTCTTGGTCCCCTTCCCTTTTTCAAAAGACCTAGCTCCCTATTTCCTATAATCTATTCTTTATTTTGCTCTGTATTTATATTTTGCATTTCTCAACCATTTTACAATTTAAGCTTGTGTATCTAATACATTTCACTTAGCTTTATGGTCTCAAGGTCTATCGTTTTCTATAAATGACTCCGGTTTATCCTTCTTTCTGGTAGTACTTGGCTCAGAAAAGTATTTAACTGAGTCAATGCTGAGTTTTTTGTGGGAAAGTTAACATAAAAGTATGTATTTCTAACTTCTCTTGAAAGATTTGGCAACCCCTGACTTTAATTCCAACCCCACATGTTGGAGATTGGGGCTGGCATTAAAAGGAAAGAGAAAGCGACAGCCCAACAGTAGACAAGTCTGGACATTCTTCTTGGAGACAGTTCAGAACTCTCACTGGATTTGTACATCCTCTCAGATCCAAAAATGGGTTAAGCCTTGAAACAGTCCTTTTCTTCTGCAACACTGTTATCATCCTCGTCCTCTGCTCTTCTCATATCTGTTGTTGGCAAAAGTCTTAATTTCACTCCTTTTGTCACTTTTTGTCACTCTCTTCTTTAATCACATTTTTGTCACGTTTATGACTTTTTTCAAAATGCCTCCAAAGTGTCCAAATTCAACTGCATTTCTTTTTCCTAAGAAAAATGTAACACTGTTTAGAATTACTAAACTGGTGTTCACCTAAAAGCTTTTAAAAGAAATATCCAAGACTAGACATGTTCAGCCGAATTTCACATGTAGCTGCCCGGAGGTAGTAGCTAAGGAGGTAGTAGAATCCTGTATAGGGACAGTCACCAGTTTTTCTTGTACATTGAAATGACACAGGCAAATAGGTCCAGAGGGATTTACCTCTGCAGCTATCCCCATATATTCCAAAGACAAGAAGAACTGAAACTTCCCATAGCTCAGACCACATGAGTACCACCATCTCTGACAAGTATATACTTTCTGAAACCGCATGCACATGTGTGTGTGCACACACACCCCCACCCCTCACACACAGACACATAGAGGCTCAAAATTTGCATAAATTTGTAATCAGCTAAGCCTGCCCTATCCAAGCCCCAAGTTTCTTGCAGTCACACTAAAGCATCTGACAATTTGCTCTGATTGAAGGTAACAAACACAGTTTATAAATTCTTGTCAGACAAGAATTCACTTAAATTCTTCTCACAGCTTTTCAAGAGAAGAAAAGCTTGCCCTTCAAAGATACCTTCTTCTGGGTCAATGACTTGGATTATTCAGTTTATCACAAGCCAAAGGTAACTTGGTAATTAGATTGAAAATAGCTTATTCTCAAATTGCTTCGCCAGAGGATTTCTGCCTTTTGTTTTGTTTTTGTTTTTATTTTTGTTTTTGTTTTGAATGTATAGAGATTTTGGTCACACAACTATTTCAAACCCTTCTGGAAGTATAGCAGTGGAGCCTTGAACATAATAAAACTTATAGAGAATTTGACTTAATGCTCTGTGTGACCCCTTGAGAACCGATAGGCCACATACTGTACCAGATACCCAACTATAACACTGATAGGATGAGCCCTTTACTACAGATTTGGTTCTAAAACTTTGCATTTGGGCAGTTTAAGTTTCTTGCCATGACAGTGTTGCTAGAAAGTATGAAAAACGATAGTCCAGAAAAGCCCTATAGTATTTTTATAGTATAAAGTTCTCCTAAAGCCATGGTTACCATCCCAAACATTTTTAATGGCTTGTATTAGAGACTTTCCCATGGTTGGGGGCAAAATACCTGATACCCACAACATAAAGGAAAAGAGATTTTTTTTTTTGCTCATGATTTCAGTACATGGTTAGTAGTCTCAAGGCAAAAATAGCATGGCAAAGAGGCAAAGCAAAGTAAAGGTACTCAACCTGTGGCAGCCAGAAATCAGAGAAAGAAGAGCCAGAAACAACAATGTATTCTTCCAGGTCACATCCACAGTGACCCATTTTCAACCTCCTAACAGCGTACTCAGCTATTGAATTTATCAATGGATGAATCCACTGATAAGTCTAATGCCCCCATGATACAATCATTTTCCAAACACATGAGACTTTTAGTGAATATTTTAGATCTAAATCAAAACATTCTGCCCCAAGCTCCCAAAAGATATATGCCCATTTCATTATGCAAACTGCATTTAGTCCAACCCTAAGTGTCACTTAAGTTTTAACAATTCCAGTATTATTGAAAAGTCGAAGCCCAAAGTTTGCTTTAAAACTCAAAACAAACTTTTAGTTATGAGTCCTTGTAGAAATCAAGATGAAATTTAAATATTTCCAACATACAATAGTGCAGGTAAGCTATTCTTTTCTATGCTATGGGAATAGAAAAGAACGGGAGCAAAACCAAACCAATATTAAACCGGGAGAATATTAAATCCTGTAGTTCCATATCAATCCATCACTCAGGGGCAACTTGTGGTTGAGATGTGAGCTCCAAAAGGCCTGGGTAGCCCTACATTTATGACACTGCCAATTGCTGCCACTTGGTCTCTCTTTTAGGTTGGCTCCTCTCCCTGCCTGTATCTTTCATCAGCAGACAATCCAGGTTCCTAGCATCTCTAATTCACAGCACCTTCAGCTTCACTCTTACAAATTCATCTATGTCCTCTGAGGATCACATTCTCTGGCTGTCCAGATCTTCCTCTGGAATCTTAGTAGAAGTCTTCCTTAGTCCACAGCTCTTTCACTTGGTGTGCCTGAAAAATCAGCACCACACAGATGACCCAAGGTATACCACCAACTTGAGCAGTAGCTAGGCCCCTTTGTGTCATGGCCACAGAGGCCTTTGAAGGCCTGGATGGCTAAGCACTATAAAATAAATACTGGGGTGTACTGTAATAATGAAAGAGCAGGAAAGTTCTCTAAAGGATATAACTGTATGTATGTTTAAGTGTGTAAGATAGATAACCATACTGCTAAGTTTTCATTAGTTTATCAAACAGAATAGTTTGTACTGTCATTGTCTGATGGTCTGTCCACTTTTTATGTTTTGATTTTGTAACTTGAACAACTACTTCTAAGATAACAACATGTAATTTATCAACTAGTGATTTCTTAGTGTTATTTTTTTTTGAAGTTCTGTATTATTTCTATGCTTTTTTCTGTTTTTCTTTTTTCTCTAAATAAAAAAATAAAATAAAATAAATCCTGGGGAACCAATTCCACCTTCTTTAGCAGAGGGCTACCCAAGGCTCTTTTCTCAAATAAAAGCTTTACAGTTTAGGACTCTTGAGGTTGCAAAATGTGGGTTCTTGCTATTCTTGAGATACCATCAAATCATCTTTCTTACAGTCCTAAGTTAAAATATTTGATTCATTTTTATGCTAATAATTTTAGGAATCAAGCTCTTTGCTCCAACTTTATAGTTGCTTTCTTTCTTGCTACCACCACCACCACAATTTTTCAAAATACTGAGCTTTGCTGTTTGGTCCTGGTACTCACTGAAGATAATGCATAATAGCCATGTCGCAGCCTGAATACTAAGCTGCTTTGAAATTTTCTCCACAGAGAGCTGGGCCTGTTCAGGACTGGGAACATTGCAGGGCCCGCAGCGGAGAGCCTGGGGTGCTCAGGAGAGCTAGGCCCGCCCTTCGCCTGCAGGGAACATTGCCACCCGGCAGCTGAGAGCTGGGCCTGTTCTGGACTGGGAACATCGCAGGACTGGCAGCTGGGAGCTGGGGCTGCTCAGGAGAGCTAGGCCCACCCTTCGCCCACAGGGAATATTGCAGGGACTAATGCTGGAGGGCCTGAGGTGCCTGGGTCTGCTGCTGCTGGGCCTGCCCCTCTCCAAGAACATATAGGAAGTCTGCCACAGGCGTGAGTTGCTTGGGACCACAGCTGCTGACCCGCCCTTCCACCGGGAACATTGTACTGCAGTGGACTACCATGCTGGCTTGATGAGAGGCTCAGGAACCCCTCACCCAAACAGAAGACTTCGTCAGGCTCCAGCCAGTGTGGTGAGTTTGCCTGCCAAAATAGAGGTCTGCAGTGGGTAAATAAGGACAGAAGTGAAACTCCCTCCAAGTGTAAGATCTTGGCTAACCTGGCAAGAGAGTAGGTAACCCCCTCCCCCCAACACAGAGAATATCAGACAGGTTGAGGAGAGTGCCAATATTGCCCTGCCCAAATTTAGAGGAAATCAAAAGAACTTGTGAGACCCACAGTGACACAGTAGGGCCTCAGCTGACAAAAACACTATAGCCTGGGAGACCTGGTGACCTGTTACAACCTGAAGATATAACAACAGCAGGAACTAATTGTTGCCCTACATCAATACTTCTGGGCTAGTTAGCCCAGAAAGAATATAGGACTCACCCAACAGGCCCTGTAGGAGGAATTCAGGAGACTAGATCTCCTCTTCATGGTGGTAACCAGCAATTTGACAAACATCAACCACACAGTAGAACCCTGAAACACACACTACAGAAACTTGTGACTGTTGGAATAGAAAGACTAGAAATTTACCCAAAAGGTGAAAATGCCTAAACGAAAAGGCAAAACGGAATCCCGAACATGTAGTCCATCAGAGGCAAGTGCAGGCAATAATGAAATAGAGGACTCTAAAATTCATACACCAGAAATCTCTGAAAAGATAGCAAATGAAGTAAAGAAATAAATCCACGAGGCTATAGAGGAACTCAAATTAGAAATAATGTCTTATTTAAAGACAAAAGTAACAACCTTAGTAAATGAGCTGCTCAACATAGCTAGAGAAGAAATAGATAAGAAACTACAGGAGCATGGGAAATTGATTGAAACTTTGAATGAACAATGCAGAAAACAAGCAGAATTTAAGAAACAAATTGAAAGAGATATGCAAAAGCAAAAAATTGTATTGAAAGCCTGCAAAGCCACTTAAATGAAGCTGAGGATAGAATCTCGGACCTTGAGGACAGGATTGCAGATAGTGATCTTGAAAGGGTAGAACTTATAAAAATAACAAGGCAGCATGAAATGACAATCCAACAGCTACAAGATGATGCCAGGATACAAGGTGATGCCAGGAGAAACAATGTTAGAGTAATAGGCATTAGTGAGGAGGCAGGAGACAATGCAAAACATATAGCTAAGCTGTTCACAGAAATAATGGCAGAAAATTTCCCAAACATGGGGGGGAAATCTGATATACAAATAGCTGAGGCATATAGAACACCACATAGTCAAAACCAACATAAACCTACACCCAGACATATAATAATCAAGATTGCAGACATACAGCATAAAAACAGAATACTAAAAGCTGTTAGAGAAAAGACATAACTCACCTACCAAGGAAAGCCTATTAGAATCACAGCAGACTTCTCAGCACAAACCTTCAGGTTAAGACGAGCTTGGAGTGAAGTATTTCAAGCCCTAAAAGAAAACAACTTTCAACCCAGACTGACGTACCCAGCAAAACTGTCTTTCAAATTTAATGGAGAAACAAGACACTTCCATGACAAGCAACAACTAAAGAAATTCATACCCACCAAACCAACTTTAGAAGGAGTGCTGAAGGACATCCTAGGTAGAGATAAAAATGACCACAATCTCCAGAACAACAACAGAAAGAAATCCCCAGGCTGGACAAGAAAATAAACAAGAGACAAAAGCAGGAAACTACCAACAGTAACACAACTTGGCAAAGTCAAGCCAGTACATATCAGTGATATTCATAAATGTAAATGGGCTCAATTCACATATCAAAAGAAACAGGTTGACAGAATGGATCAAGAAACAGGACCCCACAATATGCTGTATACAAGAAATGCATCTGACTCAAAAAGAAACTCATGGATTAAAAGTCAAAGGATGTAAAACAGTATTCCATGCAACAGGAACCCAGAAAAAAAGCAGGGGTAACTATTCTATTTGCAGACAATGTGAACTTCAAACCTAAAATGATTAAAAGAGACAAAGAAGGTCACTACATACTCGTAAGTGGAAAAATTCAAGAGGAAGAACTAACAATTATAAATATATATGCACCAAACACAGGAGCACCCAACTATATAAGACAGATACTAAAGGACATGAAAATACACAAGAACACAATTATTACAGGTGACCTTAACAGCCCACTGTCACAAAGAGATAGATCAACTAGACAAAAAATCAGTGAAGAAATAGTATAACTAAATCATACCTGTGAGCAATTGGACTTAGTAGATGTTTACAGAGTGTTCCACCCAACTACATCAGAATACACATTCTTCTCAGCTGCCCACGGGACATTCTCCAAAATAGACCATATATTATCCCATAAAACATTCTTAAGAAAATGCAAAGCTATTGAAATTATCCCACGCATACTATCCACGCACTGAAACTGGAAATCAATGGCAAAAGAAATTGCAAAACTGGCATAAATACATGGAAGTTAAATAACAACCTTTTCAATAACCAGTGGGCTACAGAGGAAATTAAAGAAATAAAGCAATACCTATAAGTCAATGAAAATGCAGACACAACATACTGTAATCTGTGGGACGCAATGAAAGTGGTCTTAAGAGGGAAATGTATAGCAATAAATTGTCATATCAAGAAAACAGAATGAGCACAAATAAATGATCTAATGCTTCACCTGAAGCTTCTAGAAAAAGAAGAGCAAGTTAAATCTAAAGCTCATAGAAGAGAGGAAATTGTAAAGATTAGAGCAGAAATCAATGCAATTGAAACTAAAAAACAATACAAAGAATTCATGAATCCAAAGGCTGGTTGTTTGAGAGAATAAACAAAATTGACAAACCTCTAGCTAACCTTATAAGGAAAAAGAAAGAGAAAACCCAAATTCATGCAATAAGGACCAAAAAAGGGGAAATTACCACAGATCCCATGGAAATTCAAAAGATCATGAACACCTACTTTGAAAATCTCTACTCACATAGAGAGGAAAACACAGAGGAAATGGACAGATTTCTAGAAACATATGAACTACCAAAACTCAACCAAGAA